>JAOEFI010019696.1:2484-14815 GCA_034621735.1 Anopheles plumbeus | reverse complement strand
CCGTTTTTATACCCCCCCCCCCCCCCCCCCCCCCGGATCGGTAGAGCAACATAATTCAATTAATGAACTATTCTTTCATTGGAAATTAACAAACAGGGCGGGGAGCGGGTATCACTTTATCTTGACATCGTGTCATCTGTTTCGTCTCTTTCGGAAGGATGTTACTGTCATCGTGGAGTCATTAGCTTTCCATTCAATAAGGTCACCGTATTTGCTCGCTATGTTTTAATGTGTTTTATTACTAGCGGTCAGCGTGCTTCTTTCAACGTAAGGACTGCCATAGTGGCCTGTAATACATGTAGAGGTTGCAAATGGTTTCCAATTGCCTAATGTTGACTGTTGTTTCCAAATTCTACTTTCAAACTAATCGAAACTCTATTTGCAGTGGAATGAAGTTGTGACACACCTACCGTCCGTGGGTGAGGAAGACAGACCAGAATAAAATCAATTGCATCATTAGAACGGAACGTGTGTGTGTGTGTGTGTGTGGAACCACCGGATTTGTGTCTGGGAGTCGATTCGTTCGTTTGCCTCCTGGCGGCTTTCTTCCGTGTCCGCTGTGATGTGCTCCTGCACCCACCGAACCAGCCACCCACCCGCAAAGGCTAGCAGCACTTGACACTTGGGTCCGCCGACGCTGAGGGCGGAAGCTAGGGCCGGATACTTTCATTTCCATTTCCTGTCCTCCGCGTGGCGCGGATGACGAATTAGAGAAATTAAACAATGGTATAATGGTTGTGCTGTGTGTCTGCGTGCCGCCGCTGCTCGGTCGTCGCCGGGTCGTCGTCGGCACAATTGCACAACCCGGGGGCGAGAACCGGTAGTGGCGGATCCTTATGCCACTCCGGTGCTTCGGCCGGCAGAGGGATCGGGCCGTTGTTTTGCCCATAGAAAGTCTGTATTTATGTGCCATTACACACACCGCTGATTATATGCCACCGATAGCTTTCCTGTGCCGAGTGACCGACTGAAATGGGCTTTTCCCCGGCAACATGCCTACCGCTCGGTGGCTCTGGCGCCGATTGGAAAAGCGGGAACGACCCCCGACGCGAGCCGTCGTCGCGACCCGTCACGGCACTATCGGCGGGTTTTGATCGGCTAGTGGAGAGTGAGAGAACACCACCGTGCATAGGTTCTCCGGGATTTCGCGTGTTGCACACCGACCCACCCACCCAGAGGACCGTGTCCGCCGAGCTGACGACGCTAGCCGTCGACGGTAACAACATCGCGTCTGCGGGGCGCGGGGAAGCCGAGAAACGAGAACCCGGAATTCGTTTCTCACGCGAGGAGCTGCTCGGTCCGTGATGCTGCAGGTGGAGGAGGATGCCAAGATGAGGGAAGGGGTTCGGAAGGCGTCTGGCGAGTTTCCCTCCCTACACCATCGATGCACGTTTTATCGCACGCCACGACCATGTGGCCATGTGCAGCGGAAAAGCGTAGACATTTCATGATGCTCACGCTCACTTTTCCCGGGGGTTTTTGTCATGTTCTTCCGTGAAATGAACGCTATCGTTTCCCGTGCAGAGGTGTTCAGTAGTGACGTTGATACTGACCTACCTAAAAATGGGCCTTATTTTGTTAATCCCCAATTTCAACTCTCGAACTCCGGGAAGCTGCTGTTGCACACACGACGGTTAGGAAAACGTGACGCTATCTTTCCATCCCCAGTAATGGAGGATAAGTGAAAAAAAATAAAAAATAACCGAGCTAACCGGGAGAAACATCCCTATAGTACCGTGTCGACCCTTGTCTAGTTAGATTTGGCTGTGTTTGAAAGAACATACAAACGCTTTATAAAATGCCAACGTAACGTGTTTATTCCGCTCCTTTCGTATCCCTTTCTCGGGTGGGGTTTGTTGCCACGGGACACCCACTCTTCTGGCATGTTTTTTTGCAAAATCATTCTTGTTAGCGAAACCCGTCTGTTACTACAATCCTTCACGTTTTCGGCCATTTCGCATCACTCTACGGGGCTTCGTAATGGACTGTAGGGACGGGCTACGTAAATTAAATATTTAACTTCATCCAAATGTAACTGCCACATTATAATTCTTATTCCTACTTCTCGATTTTCTTTCCTTTTTCAGAACTGTTTTATAATCGAAAGGGTAAGTCAAAACTCTTCTCCTGTTTATTTTTCCTATATTGCACATAAATGGAATGTAGGTATTTAATACCAATAATATTTTCTCTGTAGGTATTTAATACCATAATTGCATACTTTTGCATTATTATACACGCTTATACTTATGTTGCTTATTCAACCTGTATTCGCGTTCGCTTAGAAGAAAATCTTTAGTTAACGAAAGAGAACACTTGATCCCGTAGCTCTTTTTTCTTTTACTAACTTGAAACTAACTCGGATTCAAGTTCTGGAAAAGTTTGCCCCAAACCTGAAGCCGAAAGAATTGGACCACGAATGCTAGCAACTTCACTGACCAACCATTTTTTGTTTGCAAAGGTCACCGCGAAACTTAGTTTTTAAAGGTGTGCTAATCCGTCATAGGAACCCCCGGAACCCAACCTGCCCATGCAGAATCTAGGCTGAGTAGATGTAGAACAAGCGTTCAACTTTCGAGCGTGACATTTGGAAACTGTCTGCTTGTTGTTGTTGTTTGTTGGAAAACCTGTCGCAACAACACTCTCGACGCTGAATACAGAAGGTGGCGTAAATTGGAGAGGCTGGAACCGCAAAACCCTAACCAATTCGTGCGTCGTCCTTATGAAAAACGGTTGAATTCGTTTAAGCGGTGCGGAGTCAAAAACGGTGTTTCTCTGGTTCTGTATCGGATGGAAAACTTTTCACCCCCCCCCTTCCCCCCCCTTCACATATGACGGTCCGGATGGTCGTATTGGTACACTGGACTTTTACGACACCATAGCGAACACTTTACGTCCTACATCATTTAAATTGCATGGAGCGAGATAAAATTGTGCCAAACGTTCACTCCGGAACACATCAAGTGTGGCAGTTCAGAGTTTCCCTTTTTCTTTTCTGTACTTTTTTTTTTTTTACTACAGCAATACTGCTGGCTTCGTTTAACCCTCACCGTAACCAAACCCTATCCCGCCAGTCCCAGTCCCGCGCCCCGCGTTGGTCGGTTGATGTGTTTC
Source organism: Anopheles plumbeus (assembly GCA_034621735.1). Taxonomy (NCBI): domain Eukaryota; kingdom Metazoa; phylum Arthropoda; class Insecta; order Diptera; family Culicidae; genus Anopheles; species Anopheles plumbeus. The sequence goes on along the minus strand of JAOEFI010019696.1, from coordinate 11,701 downwards.
GAATTATCCCCTCGGCGGAAAACTGTACCGACTTCGTGGAAAGGGGAGAGTTTGTTGCCGAGCGGGTCTGGGGAAATGGGGAGCTGCGTGCAAATTTATGGGGTAAAGTCGGGCGACAGTGCCGTAACGCACGCACGCCCCGACCGCGGGGAAACACACTCCACCTCACAACCGTGGGGCGGCAGGATTTGGCGTTGTGAGTTGGGGATGTGGAAACAAGCGAAAACCCGGCTCGATTTACGTTTTTCCAGCGCGCCCCTCTGTCCCCTCCCTGTCCGACAGTTCTAGTTCATTTTGTACTCTTCTCTTCTCTCGGTTTCTTTCTCTGACGCGCGTTCTGGCGTGGTTGGTGTCCCTAGTTTTAAGCCCGGCTTCGCCCAGTGCTGGCGGAAAAAGGGCTGATGGCAAACATTCCTTCCCGCTATTGTGTGTATCCTCGGCTCGACTCCTTGGACGGATCCGCGCACCGGATGCGAATTTGCCGAAGGGCCGGCCGAAGGTTCACCATCGATGATTCAGACGCCGTTCTTCCCGTGCGCGCGCGGTGGATTGTTTTCCTATATCCTTTGATTCATTTATTGGATTTCGTTTTGGGGTGGGGTGGTTGAATTTCCATTTTCTACTTGCGCCTGTCTGTATCGTGCGTCGCTCTCGCTGCTATCGGGGAAAACCTTCGGCAAAGGACACCGGACTGTCCTCGAGACAGATTGGCACGAACCTGCACTGTATCGCTGTCTCTCTTTATCCCTGGTTCGTTCCGGTGTCCCGCCTGGGGTGAGGCGGACATCGATACGACCCTCGAGAGGGAACGACCGGAGGGCCAACTCAAGCGCGCCAATTGGGAGTACGCACCCCACCCAGAATGGGCGCGTGCAGTGTGGAGTGGTTTCTATCGGGCGAACCTTAGACCATAACTCCCTGTTCGTTCGAAGTTCGACTTATTTTTGCAAGTCAGTCGGGGTGGGTTTTTTTTTTCTGTTGTCGAATCATTTGAACTTGGACTGGATGATAATCGAACGTCGTGGTGGTTGTCGGAGTGTGTGGCAGGGAACAGTCTAGAGAAGTTTGATGCGACCGCTAAGTACAAACGACTGTACACTTCAGCAGGTTCAGGAAGGGAGATTTTGTGGAGTTTGTGTACAGTTCAGTTCTAAACTGAACATAATTTGACATTCTCATTTTGTTGATACTTTAAACGACTCGGAGCTTGTTACTCCTAGGAGTTGGGCATCATGGAAAACGACAATTGCAGATACTGTTTCCGCAGATAAAATGGTGTTCATGGGTTTATGTTTCCACTGATGGATAGACATTGATACTTTCTCTCTGTTAAATCGACCCTTCAAACATTTGGTTGTCCTTGTGTTGAACATCGATAGAAGAAAAATTGGAACGTAGCGAACCCAGGGACAAGCGGGCTGTCCAGCATTCAAACTCCAATAAATCTTTCTTTCTACCGTAGTAGGCTTCGTCGTGGAACAATCTCGTCGTCTTGCCGCCTTGAACCTTTCTCGATTGTAAACAACCGCGCGACGCGAACCGACCGAGAGGCATGACGTGTGTCTTTCCCGTAGCCTGCTTATTGAGTTGAGGAGTGTGTACTTTCTTTGTGTACCACCACCGCCACCGATCCGATCCCATCCCAGACGGGGCCGTGTCTCTTAGTCACAGTACTGCCGGCAGCAGCGAGTCATCTGTCCCCGCGGTCGTCTCTGACGCACAATGCAATGGAGCAACACAGAACCGCGAGCCTCTCGCTGCGGGTTAGTGCGAATGATGGTTTTAATGGCCCATTTAAATAAAGGTGTACGTGCATGTGTGTGTTTTGTTTTTTTTTTTTTCACTTCGCGTATACATTTATGGCCCAGCGAAGGTTGTTGAGCTTGAGCGCTATTTGGACCGATGAAAGTCTGCAACGAATGCTGCCGTTTTATTGAAGAGAGAAGTGTTTTATTACGATCGGAACATTTATAGTTATAGAAAAAGGGTTGCTAAATGTACTGCTGCTTCAAGATGAGTCATTGAATATTCCGATTTTTGACTACGACAAGCTGGCAAGTAAGGTGAATAATTGACAACTTGTGAGCGATCAAATATGTTCCTGTGGCAGCCCTAAGAATCTTCTATTCATGAGAACAAAAATGGGATAGGCAAAACTGGCGGAAGAGAGCGCATGGATAAAATGACAAATGAGCAAAGATTGTTGCGTGACTTAAATTAATTAAATTCGGCGTTCGGCCAGTTTCCGTCGAAGGGTTCGGCTTTGGGGGTTTTTTTTTGTTGTTCTACCGAACGCATGGGGTGGTGGACGGAGTGAAGAGAGTGTGCATGATGGCCACCAAAATTCTTGTCCCTCCCCCCCGCGGGTGTTGTTTTTGTCCGGCAGAACGGAATGTCTATTATTTCTCGCTGCGGCGGCGTAGGGTCCACTTAAGGTCCGATATTCTAATGGTGTCCTACGTTGACCACATTTTCGGCGGCCCGCGGAACGAACCACTGCCTTCGTCGTGGTTGTTGTCGGCAGGTTAATGTGTAAAGAAACGTTGCCCGTCTTCGTCCACTGCACGCATTTTTCGGAAATTACTTCGAGTGTCGAGTGTTCGTGCGTGACATTATTTCGTTTTGAAAATAATTTACCCTCACAACTATTGTTTGTGCTTTGGTTTATTATTATTATTTTTTTGTTGGTTGGTGGTGTTGCTTTTTGTTACTACCATATCATTTCACGGTTCCTCGCCACGCTGCCTCGAGCTAAGCAACTCTCTGCTGTCCGCGCCACACCCTAACGGGGATTTTTATCAAAGAGAGATGAGCTCGCTCCGGTGCGGGAAAATTGTTGGTAAATTATTCACGTCAATTGCGATTCACGTTTTGCGAGCCATCTTTGCAAACGTGGATACGATTATTAGCATCCTACATTATTTGACACCAGTTCGTTGCAAAGGCTGAGCAAATTTTATCCTAGATTTTATTTCTATGCTGTGCGGTTGAGACAGAACTCCTTTTTAGGTCGGAATTCAAATATCCTGAGCTTCTGGTAAATGAAGGTGATGTTTTTTTTTAACAAACTGAACCTCAAATCTGTTGGAAGGGAGGCAGTGTAAGCAGGACTGCGCGCCAAAGAGGACGATATACGTTGTTGGTGCATATGTCCTTCGGCAACACCGAACGTCCCTGCAGAGCACCGGCCAGACTAACGCTAAACGTATTCCATATGCGCGCCGCCATCACCTCGAATAAACGACCATTTGAATATGATGCCATTTTCGTGCGCCTCAATTTAGCGCAGCTACCGCAGAATTCAGCGGCGCGCTCCCGTGACACTCGCGCCATTGCGCGAATTTACTTCTATTGTTATTCAGATGCTACAAACTGTCGGTATAAATTTCCCATTCGCGCCTGGCCTGGCCTTCTGTTGCCTGTGGTGCCCCTGGCTGGCTGGCCTGCCTGATGCGCTGGTCAGATCGCCATGGCGGTGAAGTTCGATGTCACAGACATATGTGTGGTAGTCGCATGGGGTTGGATGGGTTTCTTCTGTCCCTCCATCCTCAACCACAGTGCCGCTCCTCCGCATGGCTCTTCGTAATCCTTTCGGGTGGAAGATTGTGGGTTTTTTTTTTCTTCTCCCCCTACGACCATTTCGCCTTTCGCCCGTTCCAATCCCCGCCAATGAAGTAAAAGTTAAAGCGGGGGTCGTAGTGACCTAACTAATTGATGGGCAAGCGTGAACAACGTCCACATTTCTGAGATGATGAAGGAATTTGATAGTAGTCTGTTTGGGGAAGCTTTGACGATTATTTGATAACATTGCAATATTTTACGTCAGCCAATTTCCTCTCAGGCAAGGTTTGGGTTCGCTGGCCCTTCTCAAGCACACATTCATTAGCCAAGTTATATTGCGAAGTAAGCGAGGCTAAACATCATATGTTTAACAATGATACAACCAAATTTAAAAAAACCCTCCCGAAAATCGTTGCCGTTGGTGCCGAAAAGGGCCAAACCAAAGGCATTGGTTGAAATTGATACAATTTAAATGGCTTCCTTTTCCTTTCCCTTTTCCGATTCTACGCGCTTTGTAATTTGATTCTAAACCATTTTTATTTATGATTTTTCCCGCAATTCTTTCTTCCCTCTTTTGCTGGGATTGGAATTGTTTGTTGTGCGTGTGTGTGTTTGTGCTAATTTGCAACCACGGTTATCTTTCATCCGACGACGGGAGGCCTACGAATCGACGGCAAACAAACTGCAAGAATGCATTTCGGAATTCCAATCTTAAAGGAAGCAGGATTACTTTTACTGCACCTTACAAAATCGCCACGCTCTGGGGCGATAAAAATGTGGCCCACGATGCCCAAGTCCGTCCATGTGCCATCCTGTGGAGAGAGCGAACCATATCGGCCGCATTCCGAACATTCTATTTCACGTGCCTCCTTCGCTGTGTTGTTATCCTTGCCGTCTTCGCCGCCGTCTCGTCCGGTGCCCTTCTTCGCGAGATAGGCATTCTCGGGTGTCGAGGTTCGACATCGCTTATCTTGTAGTATCGCTCCGCTTTCATTCCTTCCTTCCCTTCCCCGCCGTTGCTTCCGGTTTCGTGTGACCCAATCTGCTTCCCCCTGGGGCGTCTGCTGGCGGGAGGGATTTTGATTACTGAGCATGAGCGCCCGCCGGTTGTTGTGTCTTCTGGCGTTGTTCCCTGCCTTCGGGCGTTCGCCGTCTCGCGGAGGACGAAAGTGCGTTTGTTATTGTTAAAACTGCTGCCAGTGTTTGTAGCTGCAGCCCAAATATTTACGCTTGTTTTTATGTCTTGATTTTGCTTACACTAACCAAACCACTCCAACGCCATTTACGGAAGCCCCTGGAAGCCGGTGTCCCCTAACGGAACGGTCGTAATGATTATCCCTCGACCGGGAGCGATACGGTGTATTGAGAATTTTTTCGGCTGTTTCGACGTTCGGCTTAGAGCCTCGCTTCCGGTCGCTACCGTGACTCACTACGGTTTCCGGACGACTTAGGCAAGCCTGAACCTTAGGTTGGTGTTATCTGCAATGTACTAGTCCTGAAGAAGGGCCGATATTAGCATCGCATTTTCCAGCCCATTATGGAGCGAAAGAAATGCAAACGTTCATCGCAAACTGTGGAATTCGCGTTGCGATCGAATTGGAAAAACGTGCATTTTGTATGCCGCCATACATACGCCATTCGGTGGTACAACGGTTGGCTCACATTTGCGTACGATTGTGTCGTAAACCGTGCCACCAAGTCCAACTGCCGTGGCAGCGATCGGATGGTTAATATTTTCCTTCTGCCCTTTCACGTACTCCGGCCGAGGAAGAAGCGCGAAGATGCTCGCCATTTCCTCTCATCCGCTAAGCAGCGGATCTTTCGCGTTCGCTGATAAATTATTCATGGTTTTTTTTTTTTTACTTGTTGTTGTTTCTAACGTAATCTGCTTGTTGCTTGTGGCAGCCGGCCGAGCCTTACTCTCTTCGACTGCTGTACACTTGTTGTCTGTCGTCGCCGGCTGCTGCTGCTGCTGGTGCTGCTGCTGGTGCTGCTGGTGTGCAGGAGAGGGGCAAACAAAGAAAAATCATGCTGCCCCGGTTTCTAAGCAATGTGCCTATTTTTTTTTATGTTTCATTTGCTTCCTTTCGGAAAATTGTGCCATCTAATTTGTTTGTCTTTGCTGTCGAACCTTTCGAACGGGGCCACGGGCTTACCTTCAGCGTGGTGGGGCTTCCTTTTATTTTAACGCCCCGGCATGATGTGTCATTGGTTGTTTTCCGTTTTCCAGTGTTTTTTTTTTTTTGTTATTCAAACGCGTTTGGGAATTATTTTTAGCAACCCCGATAAAGGGTAAGCGCGCGCGCTTTAATTGGTGAACCTACTTAGCCATGTGTGTGTGTCACCGGACTTTTGCCATAAGATTGGGTTAGGTTGTACATTGAATACAAATATGACACGCTACTTTGTAGTGCTATATTTTTTTCTAACGATAAGAATATCATATCGAAGTTCAAGTACAAAACAATGAAACATAACCCCTGTTGAGGAGTTCTCATAAATTGAAACAAAACATTTTGAACACCCGGTTGATGCTGTGTGATCTTTGTAACACTTCTCTGCGCGATAACGATCAATGCATCTTGCGCTGAATCCGCTGCCTTTTTCACGCTGTTACCTCCACGCTCGCAAGTCTTTCGTATTGCGCGCGGTTAAGGTTGTCAGTTGTCGGGACAAAAAGGCTACAACATGGAACGGGATGTGGGGGTGTTGGGGCTGTTTAGGGTGCGCCTCTCCCCACGGATGTGCATTGGATCATAGAAGAAGTTGCAGCTGTGTGTGTGCGTGTTTCGTTCCCAAATTCGTTCTGCTCCTCATTCGAACCCAGCCCGCGCGGTTCAGTGTGGAGCGTGAAGGAACGGAAAGCCATCTACCATCTCCGACATGAGAAAGAACGAGAGAAAACGAGACAGACAGAGAGAGAAAGAGAGAGAGAGAGAGAAGAGTGAGCGAGAGTAAAAAAAATTAGTTTATTTGATGAAGAGACAAACGCCGCGAAGATGCAACTAACACTGCTGCAAAACGGCACCTCTACTGCGTTGCATATTAGCAACCGGGGAGCACCGGGGAAAAATACACATCGAACGCCATGCGCTGGTCCGCGGACTCAGGGCTCGTCGAATTTTAGGGGCGCATTTGCTGACCAGACGAGCGCAGCGTCCCACGGTGGGATGATTGGGGGGAGGGGACGACACGCGGGACGACCACGAGATTGATCCCGAGGCTATACGTTCGGTTTTGCGTTCTGCTGTGCCCTCTGCGCCGGATGACGACCCAAAGAAGCGTATGTGTGGCTGATGGTCGTCGAGCGTGTTCCGTGTTTGGATGATCTTCTATCGGTTCGTTGGAGCCCCCTTCCCCCCCTCTGCCCACACCCGCGACTATCAGCGGATTGGTGGCCGGTGGTCGTCGTCGTCGCGTGGGCAACGGAGATAAACGGCCATCGCCTATAACGGGGATTCGAAATTGGGAGTTTTAAAGCCTCCGCGTCTACCGGTCGTCGCAGCAAGCAGGACTGACACAGGATTGGGGCTGGACCAAAGGGTGGGTTAGAATGGCAGGCGAAAGGGATTTGACCTATCGTAATGTGTGCGTTTTAGTGCGGAACGATGTGTGGAGATAGTCGCCTGCAGGCGCACACGGGACGTGGACGATCCGACTTGACCCGGCGTTTCGGGTGAAAATGCAGAACCAGATTACGACGATTTGCGGTGAAGTACTATCAGTGATACTTATTGTTGGATGCTGCGACGCCATGCCAGAACTCGTCGGAATGGCATATGGGATGACTGGTCGGAGGACACAAAGCCGAACGGGCAGCGGAGGGACATTCATGAGCAGAAAAAGAACGTTTGACGCCAGTGTGCAGGGGTCGCCGATTGCATGTGACCTGCTCGAATCGTTTCCAGCTCCAGGTCCTCTGGTGATTATTTATTGGGGTTATCAAGGGCTGTGTACAGTCAGAGCTATTGGAAATATAGAAGGTGAGTGTGCTGTGTGCCGAAACAGAATGTTCTGGGGCAAGATGATTCATCCAGCATTCACCACAGTTTTCTCCAGAAGCTAGTTTTGTTATGGCACCTTCAAATGTACACCATAATGATTCTGCGTAGCCAATATTATGCAAAACTTTTGCGGTTTTTTCTCCGAGTGTGCTATGAGCTTCAGGTGGATGGTTCACTATTGTATCCGGAACCGAAGGCCTATTTTCTCCATGACACATAATGACTCACCGCTAGACAGGAGGTGTTCCACATGTGAGGGGTTCAGCATTCGGGGAAAATTTTATCCTCCTCGTGAACCACGCGCAGCCCATAGTTGGTCGGAAGCGTTCCCGGTCCAGGGTTTTTAGGCTGACGGTTTAGTTTGATGTGTCGGTTGAAGGATTATCACAGCGAAACCGTTTGTTTCCTTCTCACTCTTGCGCCCGTTCCTACCAACATAAAGGCAGCATAGTTGCGACGGTGTTGGTGTATCGCTATAACGTGTGCTCCCCGGGTGTGTGCGTACAAAAACCGGGTGAACGATGCTCTACCACGAACAGCGAGATCGACATCTCGCGCTCGCACGCTGCGCTCTCTCAATTATATGCTTCCTACTGTACCAGTCATAGGGAGCATAGATTGCCAGATGGTGTTAGTGTACCGTTGGTGCGCGTAAATGCGTGCCCCTCCGGTGTGGTGTGTATGTGCGTACAAATACCGGGTGGCTGCTGGACAATGAGCGCGAAATCGGCATCTCGCCCTCTCGATCGCTCTCTCGCGTGCAGCCCTACCAAAACCCAAGTAACGAAATAGCACATGAGTTACAGTCGCTGAAAACGCGGGCGGGTTCTCAACAGCCACGGTCGAAGCTGTCGACCTTTGCTGCACTGTGAGCCCGTGCTCGTTCGACCCTACTGGGTTACATGGCGGCGCCTGAGTGCGGCATAAGTGGATCTCAAAGTGGAACACAAACAAAAAATGGATGCCATAAAGGCGAGATCGCGCGCGGCATCTCCGCGACTCCGCTCTCTCAATTATATGTTGCCCGCACAGAGGCCTATAGGGAGAATGAGAGCAGGCAGCATAGCTGCGGCGGTGTTAGTATGTATCGCTAGCGCGGCTGTGTGCGTGAAGGGACCGGAGGGTTTCGCTCGCACCGCAGTTGCTGCGAGGCTTATCTCGCACAAAGAACCCAAGCCATCATTCTGTGTCTGGTGTTCGTGCTGTGTAGAGGCGTTCAATTTTCCCGTGAGTTGGTTTTTCTCCCCACCGCCAAGGATCGTTTGGCCATTGAAGAAAGATGGACCCCAGTGGTGTCCACCAGTGGTGCTGGATTTATGGTGTAAATTGTGACTCATTGTGCCGGTGTGGCTTCAAACGGGGCTTGATTCCGGCGAACGGATTGTTGAGTGTTTGTGGTGAACCTTCGGCGAGAGGAGTGTGACCGCATCGTGGCGGACGGTGACAAAGTGCTGTTTTCGGGCCCTGTGTCCTAGATCCTTCCCCCCTGGGGGGACAACACACTCTGTGGCTATCTTTGTTCGAAGTTTGTGAAAATAGTAAACCATTCGGTTTGTGGTCGCAGTCACTGCTGCTGCGTGAAATTGGTGACAAACCGCGGGGGGGGGGGGGGGGGGGGGGGGGGGGGGGGGGGGGGGGGGGGGGGGGGGGGG
>JAOEFI010019543.1:41046-55553 GCA_034621735.1 Anopheles plumbeus | reverse complement strand
GGGAAATGCCTGCATTATTTAGCGAAATCAAGTTTGCTCGGTTTTGGCCGCAATAGGACATACAACCATTGCGTTCAGTGGAGCATTGACGAAAAATAAATTTATAATTCACCACGGCGGTCATGGTGGCGGCTGGGGGTGGAAAACGTGCCCATGTAAGGCGCTCGTCTTGTTGCGCTTGTCGCAAAGCGTGAGATGGTAACCTTTTCCAATCGACATGTAACAACAAAACGAAACCGTTCGTTCCGTTCAATTTCGGAGCTGGTGTTGTAACCCCGGGGGGGAGGGCGGAGTGGGCTTCGTCTTTTCTGGCGGATTTTTTTCTTCGATTGATATTCTCCCCACTACTCCGGCCACGCCTCGTATATACCTGTCCGCTGATGACGGCCGTGGCGGCGTTGCCAGCGGTGGCAACAATCCCAGTGTGGCCAACAGTGTTTCCCACCGAATCCTGTCCGTGATTAGCCGAGCCGACGGACGCCAGGTCCTTGGCAACGATCGTCTTCATAGCTGTGACGCCGCCGGATAGGGCCGTACGGGTTCCGGTGGTTGCATTCACGACGTGAAAAATTTGTGGCTGACCTGGAGGGAGAGAACAGAAAAAACAGTACTAATTAAAAATGCGATCAATTGCCGGAAGTAAGTGACAGTTGGCAATACTGCCGATTAGATTTAGAAACGCACAATACAATCCCATCCGCCAACTCAATGCAATGGGCTCACGAACCCCTGTGTCGGTCACTCGATATGGGCGTTAGGTACTACACAGGGCGGAAAAAAGGAACATCTAAAATACGCATAAACAGAGCTCGACTCATAGCGGCCTACCGGGCGGACACGCTGTGTGGGTCATTTCTTAAATTAGGTTAATAGAAATCAGCATTAACAACAAACACCAACGGCAGGGGGGTTCATCGTATTCGGAGCTGTTCGTACTTCGGCCGATATGCATAAAAAACAGAACGTGATTTTGTCAATGATAATAGTGGAGAGACTCGGAAAAAATCGCATTTTGTTTAAGCTTTCACACTTCGCGAACTATGCCATTGCGAGTGTTTAAATCAAACTACGTTTCCTGAAAGACGATAATAGGCTTGTGAAAACCTAACAAAGCAACACAGTGCCATCTTAGGTAAATAAAGGTAAAAATTTTGAAAAGAAACGATGTTTTTATTGGAAATGCTGTGATGTCAGGGCTGTACATTCGTACCCACGATCAACACCAAGGGTTTGGGTGATACTGGTACTCGCTGCCCCACAAGCTCAGCCACCATTAGCGTAATGTGGCCAACCGCTTCGAACCGATGATCTTGGGGTTTTGGGCACATTCTCCTCCTTTACATACGCAATGATTTCATCGGTATGAACAGATTAACCTCTAGTTGTACCCATCAGCGTGTATGAAGACTTAAATCGAACTGAACTGTCGTGGGTGAGCCGTAATTTGAGCAACGTACTCTAATAGAGTTCGGCTTACAAAGCGCCGATTTTGGAAACTAATTTCCACAGATTCCAACCAATCTTCCGAGGTGAAGGTTCGTATAACAATCTGTCAAATACATTATAGATCAGCTTATCAAATACTGATCAAATCAATCCCGTCATACATTAAGGGACCTTTTCTTTGTACCAAAGGTGTAAAGTTTCCCAAACTTCCCAATCGTCGGATGCTCCCAATGGGCCTATGAACCGTATGCGCTTTTCACGCTTTCTAAGCCAGTTGTTGGAGGCCATACTTACATATTGGCATTCAATGATGAATGAAGCTGCATTTCCGGTCTATAAGAATCATCTATTCGTTTATGTTATGGCTAAAGGTGGCTTTATTATATATTGTAGCCAACGGTTTCGCTTACTACCAGAGAAATACTAGCCACCTATAAAAGAGCATCATTGAAATGTCTGACAAAGTTATCACTAGCATCATACGAACCAGAAGCGTGCACCTAACCTAACGGCACCGCAGAAGAACGCGAGGTTTTCGGAATTCTCCGTTGGTGTCCGTGGGAAACGGAAAAAGAAAAAAGGGACCAGCCGAATTCCTCCGCGAAGATGAAGCCTTTCTTGAAGGCTGAAAAAGGTGCAAAAAAGCATGTGCATGTATGCGCTTTACCCGCGATTCTCTTTTTCCGCTTTTCTATGTTCTCTTATGCAGTTTACCTTACCCCGCGTGTGGCCGTTAGCGGATTTTTGCCATATGAATGCGAAGGATATGCCCAACAGCAAGTACTCACTGAGCCTTACTGCTTCCTTGTACTTGACCCCTATTCCTCTTATTCAATGGCACTGTTGTCGTTCCCGCACTGCCCGTTAACAGTTAAGGCAACATATCATTTTTTTCTCACATGACTCCTTCCTTTCCTGGTTTGCTCCTTATTGCCGTATTTTTTTAAGCATTTCGGTTTCGCTACTTCATTCGCTTTCAAGTCCCGTGCGTGTTATGCTGCGTCCACCCCAGCGGTGAACCCGCGCCCCCTAGCACATTTCCCACTCGTTTGGGGTATATGTTTGACACGACGGTTTCGCTGGTTCGCTTAATTCTCATTCAAACTCTCTTTCGTTCACGCTCCTCCTCCTTGCGGGCTTGCCTTTTTTCCTGTTTTGCTGTATATATGAAGGAGGCACAACATATCTCCCGAAAACGCGCTACCCCACCAATGTTTGCTCTGATTATGGCCGAAAAGGTTCTTATGCTTTCTTCACTCCGAGGCCGGTATGTGCGGGGTTGTGTTTTCTATCGCCATCTCCGCCGCGAGCTTTACTGTTCCTCTTCTTCTGGACCATTTTTCTCGAGTTTCCTGTTTGCGCGTATCATCATCATCTCATCGTGGCCGGTTGTGTATAAGTGTCTCGCTCACGTTGCCACCAAATCTGTGCACGAAAGTGCACCGAAAAGGTACACGGCAATGACATTCGTGTGTGTGTTTATGTGAAGATGGATTATTTGATTTGTATTACTTTTTTATTATTTCATTCTGCCGGGCCTCCGTTTCAGTGTGAATTTCATCTAATATTTCATAAAAAAATTGTTTACTATTTTAATACTTTGCGTATGTACTGGTCGTAAAGCAAACGCCGCTCAAAAATAATTTGAAATGGATGAAATGAAAGCCTAAACGGAAGAACGACTGTTCTACTGTACTGTATACTAGCAACAGGAAGAACAAAAACATAGTAAGCATTACTGTCGCTCGATAGGCAAATGCGTACTAGAGACACATTCCATCAATGAACGCAAAAGAACGTACATGGAGAAGATATTGCAGAAAAAAAACGCAAACGGTCCCTGAAGCCCCGTAGGATTACTTCAGTTCAGCACCAGCACCGGCAGCAGAATCTGCATCGTTTGAATCGCCCCATCGCTATCGGGGGTTGACGGCGAAGTCGAATGGAAACACAAATCGTGAACGCGACACGCTCCTGCGTCACAACTGCGCAAAGGGAAACGAGATGAGTGTACATTGTGAGGACGGCCCGACGAGACGCGAGATGGTGAGATTCCAATTGCTATCAAAGGAAGGCAGAACGGCGGATCGGTCGCAGCAATCGTTCCTGCTGGGGAAAGCTCATCGGGAATCATTTTTTGGCACCTCACAGCGCTTCGAAAACCACTACTGCTGAATCATGGCCACAAGGAAGTGGGTAGTTTATCCTGATCGGTTCCTTTGAGAAATAGTGTCGTAGAGGGCAACTCAGGTGGACAACCGAAGGGAATATAAGGTAGGTAAGCGACACAACGAAAGTGAAACTTTGCCGGACCTGCCGTCTGCATAAATGGACACTAGAATCAGTGTGATCGTTTCACATTTCAATAACATCTCAAAGAGGTGCAATTTTCCTCCATTTATTGGTCGGAATTTCGCACACAGCTTGGTACAATGCAACTGCAACCTAATCGAACAAATAGCATCGATACGGTAAAAAATAATTTGCATTTGTTTTGTATAAATTTATCGCACTCCGCGTACTGTTCCTGGGTGCGTCGAGGGTATGCGTTTTCTACCGTTTTCATAACAGATTTTCGCACCATTGCTATTGAAAAGAACTCGGGCCCACAGCAACATAGCTAACTACCGATAGTTTTTCATAAATGTGCATTTCTACACCTACTCCTGCCGTCAAGCCGATTCGAGTTTTCGATTTGACGAGGAGAGTTCAAGGCCATTACATCCTAAAACGAGAACGGTTAGACGGCGCCGGTTGTTGCATTATCCCACCTACTGATATACAATAGTATGGTGTACGTGAGGTGGCCAAAATAATATGGATTTTCACTGGATAGGAAATATACATGAATATAACTTAAATAGGATCGGTTATCATGAATTTCCCAAGAGCAGTTTTAGGGGGCCGCAGTTACTGGATATAATAACTTGAGCATAAATGAAGCTTACCTGGTTTTGCATCCTGGAACACTAAGTTAACCGGTTTGGTCTGGTGCGCCATAATGTAAGGGCCACGAAAGCTGATGCTTTGGAATTACCACAGTACCTTCGAAATATCACTAAGTCAGAAGAGACACCGAATTTGTCACAATTACGAGCCACTCAGTTCGATTTGTCCGTGAAAAATTTCCACTTTTAAATATGCGCCTCGACGGCGTTCGACACCACACTTCAAAATGGCGATCCGCGACACAGCCTCGCTCAGCGCACTGCAGGTCGTTTTACTACGTCGTTTAGAGTAGCAGAATCACGCACGATTATTGTCAATTTTACACCACCAGAAAGAGGAATTCTGCCGCTATAAGAGGGCGTTATTTTGAAGCCAATCCGTTATGCTGATGGATCGCTAGGGCACTACAAAGATTCACCTTTTTATGCAAAAATGTCCGCACAACGATGCCAGAAGTACCGACTCGAGCTAGGTTCGGCGGGTCTTTTAATGTTTCAGTGTCGATGTTTCACCGTCGCTTTTTCGTTCCTCTTTGGCGGACAGCAGACAAATGATAGAGCAGGGGGTGTGAGAAGATGTTCGAAAACGAGCCGAGGGTGGTTTTTTGTTGACAGCTTCAAAACCTCTTGACGTTTGCATTCCGTTTTGCTGCACTGCAAGGGATGAAACGCGGAATGTCTTGTGTACGCTTTGTTGTACGCGCGCATTCGAGGCAGCCGCCCTGCGGTGCATATGTTGCCTATGCAGCATCAAAATGAAGTTCAATGTTTGTGCAGCAAATTGCAAGATGCAGCAACGAAAAACTCAACATTTATCGTTTAATTTGAGGATTTGGAAATTTTACGCACGTTAAGGTTTTAAAATTGTTAGAAAACTCGGCGCGTCGTGATCAATCAGGTGTATCTTCAGGGGTGAGCTAGCCAGGAGTAATATACGTTGGTGGACCAAATTGGAAATCACACCTCTCATTCTTGATGGTTTGAAATGCTGTTTTCTAATGCTACTTTCGAAGAATGCCTTTTATTATCCTAGACTAGATCCTTAAAATTTACCAGCCAACCTTCAATGGAACACAATATTTCATGGCAGCAACTTTTTTCGGCTCTGAAAGCCTGACATATGCTCCCAACTCTACGAGCTTCGTTCGTGTGATACGCAGTATCTATTTCTCGTGTTAGAACCAAGCTCCGGAGAGGAATTGTGACTTGTATGGCAAATATCTAATACCATGACTATGATAATACCGGACCATGGCGCAATGCTAGGGATTATAGTCTATTCGTTACAAAATTTCATGCAACTCCCGAATATTTTATTCCGGGTTTTATCGCTTGCGTTCAGAATTAGTCTTTGATTTCGAATTATTATTATTTAATTATCAAATATGTTATAAAATTTTAATGCAAAGTTGAATATTTAGTGTATTTTCGATGCAAGTGCAGCAAAACCATTTTCTAAAGTTCGAAATTCGAAAATAATTCATAAATTTGATAGTTGCTCAAAACTTCGAACTCAAAACATTGTGCAAAATGATGATGAACGATGGTACTCAGTGTAGCGTACTATAACTTTGATGACTCAGTTTATATACAGTAATTTAAAATAAATATTTTGCAGCACTTGTATGGGCACTTTAATGGGGTGTAATACTACCAAAAAGCATACGAAAGTAGAATAACAAACATATTTAAAATACAAATCAATACATTTGTTGCTATATAAATATAGCTCTGAGTCATATTTTATCCCCCACATTTGTAATGTTCAGCAACATGTATCAGTATTTTACCGCAATTAGTTGACATATTTGAAGAATAAGTACCTTTTTGAATTAGATTTGTTTAGTGTATCTGTTAATGTTCGCGCGTAAAAAAAATAATGGTTCATCCCTAGATCCACCGTGATGACAGCAGCTGTGGAAATGCTGTATAGGCAGAGTATTTGCATTGGCTGTCAAAACAGTGCAAAGTGCAGAGAAAAGTTTAGGAGGAATCAGCTTCTTTTGAAGCGGATCGATGTGTCGGTAAAATTAAGTGTCGTTTTTAGGAGGTTTCGGCCGGGCCGTGCACTGGCGTGTAGCTTTCGTACCGCGCGAGTAAGCCAGTAATTCTGGAATACACTAGTTGTCCAGAAATCCGGCTTGGTTGCCCCATGCGATGGATGACGATCTGATCGAATACGCACCGAACATTCCGGACAATGTTTTGGAATTAATCTTTTCCTACCTGAAGCTGCAGGATCTACGGAACTGTGCTTTGGTTTGTAAGAGCTGGAATCGGTTTTTATGCGATGAAAACAACGAGGTTTGGCGGGCACAGTGCCTACAGAAAGTACCGGCGGAAGCGTTCAAAAATGATCTCCTCTCGGTAGTACCGTCGTACAAAGCGAAACTACGAGCGTTCTACCATGCATGGAATCCGTTCGACTGCAGTCGTCATGTTTACATTAAACCAAACGGATTTACACTTCATCGGTAACGACCAAATTTCTTAATTAATTTAAGTAAAACACAGCTTTTCAAGGATTTACCTAACATAAATGAAATATCTATTGACAGAAACCCTGTGGCCCAGAGTACAGATGGTTCGAGAGGTAAAATAGGGTTTAAACACGGCAGGCACGCTTGGGAAGTAAGATGGGAGGGTCCGTTAGGGACGGTAGCAGTCGTAGGAATCGCAACGAAAGATGCGGCTATTCAATGCCATGGCTATTACGCGCTTCTTGGTAATGCAATATGCCTAGTACCATATAGTAGGATCGTTTACCAAATACTACATCTCTCTTTTTCACAGGTGCTGATGACCAGAGTTGGGGATGGAATCTAGTCGATAACCTTTTGCTGCATAACGGCGATGCGCATGGGATCTATCCTTTGCTGAACAATGCCCCAAAGTATAAGGTAAAATCGGAATACCATTTGTATATTTTTAGATATGCACATTGAAATGATGCGATGTTCTTTTGCTTGAATGGGTCTATGAACAGGTGGGCGAAAGAATAAGAGTGATACTAGACTGCGATGACAATACATTGTCGTTCGAGAAAAACTATGAATTCCTAGGAGTAGCTTTTACAGGTAAACGTTAGCGCTCATCACTCAATACACTAAACCATTAATTAATTTCTAACTTAAATTCCTAACATGATCGATAGATTTACCCGATAAGCTGTTCTATCCAACCGTGGCAGCAGTGTATGGGAATACTGAAATCTCGATGGTGTACCTCGGCCCTCCATTGGATGGCTAGATGGGTCGTCGGCAGGACAAGTAGCTTTTTTCAACAATAGCCGGAGCATGTGCAAGTGCAAATCACAATACGCAGGAATCGAAATACTCACACTAAACACCCGCCCAACGTTAAATTTACTTTCGTATAAGAGCACCATTTCAGGAACGCGAGCAAGGTTTCGCACAGACCATTTAGAAGCGAGCAGCAATGGTTCTATTGAGAACTGCAATAGTTCAAACGTAGTTTGTTTCGATATGATTTGTATCCGCTTTAGTCAAATGGAAGAAGTTCTTCCTATCAATCGTAGGATAGGGAGCAAAGATCTTACGAGCGAATTACCAGCTGCAGTCAGATTAAAGCAGATAATGCCTGAACGTATTTGTCAGAATCTAGTCATATTTATTATTCCAAGTGTTGTAGCATAATGTATTTTTTCATTTCAATAAGCAGTTAGTTACTTTTTTATGCATATAACATTCAAGTATTGTCTCAGTATAGTTATTTTATATGTTTGCTTTAAAAATATTGTTGTCTTATTTTATTAGGAGTCTCGGAAGTAGTCTACTTTAACTGATAAATATTTCTATGCTTTGATCTCCACATTTATAAGAATGACACGCCTTTGATGAAGCGTGTGAAGAATTTAGTCCAATGAGAGCGACCGTGACAATGTTGAATGAATAAATCAATTCAGTCACTCTGCTGATTCCAACCATTAATTGGTTTTATAAGGAACTCCTTGCCTTTTCTTTGGTGCGATAAATCCGAAATACTGTATAATATGTGAGCTAAATTTATCTTTTGCTCTATTGTTTGATTGTATTATGCTTACACAAAAAAAAAAGACGTTGCGTTTTCACGTAAAATGTGGTGGTTGGGTAGGAATCGTTAGAAACCGTGAAGTATTGGCCGTCTCAAGCTCATAAGGAACTGGAACGTTTCAACTTGCACACCTGATACATTATTAGAAACTGTGCGATTCATTTGTTTAGAATTGGGTTAAATCTTTGGTATAGAAACATCTATGTAATACAACTACTCAGAATGATTAATTGTCAAGTAAGTTAAAAACAGGAGTGAAATTAACGTTGATCCAACCACGTGATATTTTTAAAATTATTACTATATTTCACAGAAGCTTCTGTCAGTTGAAGAAAAACAAACGCAACGCAACGTTATTGGCCGTTGATGCTATCGATCCAAGGTATATCAACTTCATCGGTCATCGTCGTCTATTCGGTCATTGCTTCTCAGCCTTGTTCGCTCCCGATCACAGGCCCATGCAAGAAGGTATGCACTTTTTTTGGTCGCATTTATCATCAAGCATCCTTGCGAGCGGTGCCTGAGCCTGACGCTCTGGGAGGGATGTATGTATCTGATCACCAAATGGAATGCAGTAGCGCATTTTTGCACGGACGTGACTGAACCGTCAACCTTGCATTTGGCAGGCACTGGAGGATCGGTACGCCTGAGTATACCTGGTCAATACAACTAGGTAGGCAACATATAGCTTCCTGTAAAACGCAATCTTAAAAATGATGTCATCAATCGAACATACACTTCTATCCTCTCATGCTGATGACCTTGACCATGACAACGAAGTCATAAGATCTACATATGTTTATTTCACACCATATTGGCTCGGTTTGCTGCGTTTATTACATTAAAGAATCTACATTATACAATTGTTTTACAAATTTCAACACGTCACGTCCACTTCTAATGCTTCGTGGTTAATTAACAATTCCTATGATCTTCCCTGTGGCCTTGAGTTCAAAATTGAATTAAATTGGCGCAGGTTCCCAGTAACCTGGGCTGTGAAGCCTAGCAAAAAAGGTTCACCGGTGCTGTCGTGGCTGGCGATGTCGGATTAGGAAAAGGGGATACGAGTACCTACACCTTTCGACAACCGACGTTGTAGCCTGGATCGCTTGTTTGATGAATTTGGCGAAGGTGCACTTGTGCGGGCTCTTCTCGCTTGATGCATTCGGATGGTTTTCTCCCAATCATTGCGGTGTCGCAGGTAAGGGGCGGGGGTGGGGCGTTCAACAAAAGTATCCATCGACCGGAAGCTTACACCTACCCAGCCTAAATGTAAGCTTGTGGTCAGAAGTAATGTCGAGCTGGGGACGGGACAATATTATGACGGATCACAGGGTGAAAACCAAAATTATTATAAGATTTCCATATCTTCATTCATATTGTTATGGAAAACGGGCGGGTTGGGAAGACTGCCGTATGCCTAACCTTTTTATGATTCGTACAGCAACTGCAATCGACCCGCTTCTGGTTCCTCTGAGGATTTTTCATTGCTCCGATCGGCGCTTCGGTTGTCGTCGGATTCGACTGAGTGTACCGGTGGGTCTCCGAGGGACCCGGTCCGTGCCGCCGGTTGAGGTCCACCAAGCGCCAGACGATTCGCTGCCAATACCGGGAGGTACTCGTAGTCGATGTCGTTTTCCGTGTTGCCCACCACCAGGTCATTCAGGTGTCGGTGGTTTTCCCGAGAGTTTTGTGCCGCCGACTTGGCCGCATACCAGTACTCCAGATGCCGATCGGTCCCGGTCGGCCCCAGCGGTGGTGTTGAGCTACGCTTGCGAAGGTAGTTGAAGCAACAGGTCCGGAAGTGACGTGTGCCGCACGCCGACGCACATTCGCGCCCACAGGAGTCGCACGACAAGGCCACCGGGAAGGAGCAGGCTACCCATAGCACACAACCTGCGGGAAACGGATGGCCACAAATTCAAATTGGTAGTCCAAAGGTAAGTGGTGTGATAATTTCGACGAGGTGTGATTTATGGCCAGCGATTATCACGGACGATAATAAGCAATATCTGTTCTCCAGATAACCCAGTTTAGTTTTATGGTACCGTTAATTGATTTGGAAGTACGCAAATGGCTATCGACGGATGGAAGGAACCATAATTGGACCTTTTCGACGCCTGGCCGAAAATGTGACGACAAAATGAGTGGTCATGACAGGCACGGTGGAACGAGAGCACGATGAGACCCAATGACGAGATCAAAGAAAATCCACCCGTTTGCCAATTTTTTCCGATACCTTCTTGGAATTAGAACGGAGGAAGGAAATAGAAGGGTTTTAAGCACGATAGCAAAAGATATGTCTATTAACACTAAACATCCGAAAAACATAATTACTCGTATTCAAGATTTACAAATGTTGGAATACTTAAAATTTGCTGATTTTACACATAGCATCATCTCCACGCCATCCCACTATGGTCCTAGATTTCCTCGCTTAAGCAACTTCAAACGTCGTCGAAAGAAATAGAAGAGTTAGACGTATGAAACGATATAATTTTTACGTAAAATAGTATTTTACAGAAGTTTTCTAATTTTGTTCACAATTTGCTTTCAAAGTTCGCCAATTATATTTAGTCTGGGCTATAACCACTTTTAAAATTGTTTAAAAGTGACCATACTGGAGGGGAAAAATCACAGACTAGAAAAGATATTTTTCATAAAACAAAATCAAGTACGGCGAATTATCCAGAACGAACAGTGAAGATCCTGCACGAACTGCAAGCTTTTAGTACCATTATGCACAGGCACACCAATCACAATCACGGAAGTATACTTTTGATGTGTCTAAAACCTAATATTTTCAACGTTCAACCGATAACTTATTAGAATACTCACATCCCAGTATGATCGACGCGTAGGCAGCCGAATTCATTGTGCTGCAGTAAATGTTGTTCTATACCACGGATTCTTCAATCTATTCTTTTTGACACTAGGCAGACTAATTTCACCACAGAAAATATTCACGAATGGCAACGGACTTCAGGTCAGGTTGTATCAGTTCACCTTGTAAAACTGTTCATTTGTGTGTATCCATCTCAACGAGAATGGCGAGAAGCGATCCCACTTGGCCTAGGAGGTCCGTGCACCTGTGTTGCTTGTATCAGGAAGGTTCACGAAAAACTGCACCTTCTCGCAGGAAAGCCGACGGTATTTATACACGAATTTTCCCAACGAAACCGTGGGTCCCTTTTTCCACACCGCAAGACACTTCACTTCACTCGGAATAAGGGGCTTATCGGGTGGTGCTGTGATCCTCTCATTCGGCGAGAGGAACGATGACGTCACGGATTGAACGGATAAACGCGTGTGGAGCATTTTGAATTTTCCCGCGCAATCTCCTCTGGATCTTAGTAATTTCTCTCTCACTCTCTCTCTCTTTCTACCAACAGATCTTGGCCGCTCGCACACACGAACTGTGCAGATGCAGACCCACGCGTAGCCGTTAGATTGGTGGAGTTGCACATGAGGATATTCCATTTGTAAGGATTTCATCTCTGCCCCGCCAGGCGTCCCATAATCGAAGAGATCCAGTCAAACTTGTCTGCAGGACTGTTAATCGAATTATTAAATTTGAATTAAATTATTTGTCTCTATGGAGCGCAGTTACCCTGGCGACGCGACGCCCTGGCGCTTGTACCAGCGCCCTTTGGAACCATTCGTCATTATTAGACGACCACAGATAAAGCCAGGGTGAAAAACGTTTAATTTGATTTGTATTTATGTTTCTGAGGTGGGTGTAGGACATGTTACCGTATAAAATTTATTATAGTTTCACATATTGAGTTCATCTCTTTCTTCTTATTTTGTGTTTGCGGCGGACTTGGGATCATTTTGAATTTTATAACTCCATCTTTTTCTTCAAGTTCGATATAAAAGCTCCGCTAGAGAAACAGCAAAATGCGCAGTTTCTCCGTTTGCAATATAGTACGTACGGAACACAGCCTGTACTACTACTTGGTGGCAAGAAAGTGCAACAGGTAATAAAAATGCTAATTTGTTTGGTTTTACTTTGACTTTTGCTCACCCTTTGATGAAATCATCGATCGCAAAAGATGTCCGCTATTATGAGCGATGCCTTCGTAAGGAACTGCTGTAACACTGTCTGATTTGTTGTAGGAATTGTTTCTTGGTAAAGTAGCCAATATTGCGATGGAAGAAACCGCTGTTGAAAGTCTTCTAGGAACAGAACTGGTCCAATTTTATTTACTGTTTTGTTTTTCAACCTGAACCTCGTTGGTTTGAATCTCGTGACTTTATTCCGGATACTTGCTAGTAACATTACACACACGACTAATAGACAAAAGGATAACTTACTGGAAAAGATGCGAGTGTTCATGCATAAAGGGCTATGTGTCTATTCACCATACTATGAACGAAATGTGATCGTTTATTTTGGGTTTTTTTAGTGCTAAACTTAAACGAACCGTCGGTCGTTGCAGTCGACCGTCGCCGTTTGTGTTACAGTTCCGTACACTAGAGTAGAACACTTTTCAACCGAGGAAACGACTGCTGGCTGGAGAGGTTCAGGCGCTTGATTGGATTGCCCGTGAGGTTGAGCATTCGCAGCGAGGGGAACAGCCAGACGCCGACGTCCAGCTTGGTGAGCTGATTCTCCGCCATGTTGGCTTCCTCGAGATAGCCGAGCGATATGACGCCAGTCCCCGCGGTCGCACTGAAGATGTGGTTCCGCGCGAGGTTGATCACCCGGATGTACGGCATGAACGAGAACACGTCGAAGTTCACCGTGTGCAGCATGTTGTCACTGAGATCCAGCTCCTCGAGCATGTTGAGGTACTTGAAGCTGCTGATGCTGGTCAGCAGATTGTTGCGCATAGCCAGCTTCCGCAGGGCGTAGCTCTTTTCCGGGTCGATGTACACCCGCGACAGCCAGTTGTCGGCCACGTCCAGCTCGAGGACGGTGTCGGGCACGTCCAGGCCCACCATCTTGACGCCGTTCATCTGCAGGTACCGGACGCGACGCATCCGGTGGAACAGCTCGCCGGAGAAGACCACCACCGTGCTGTCGGTGTTGACGAAGTCGTAGTACTGCCCGATGCGGATCTTCTCGTAGCGATCGTCCGGAAACACCAGACCCCGGACGTCCGTCCGTGCGGTGATGCGGAGGCGCTGCACGGTGCACCACTTGTTTTCCACCACCTGGCAGGCGACGTGGCTGTAGCGTGCCTGCACGAGGGCGCACAGCCCGATTCCGGTCAGCAGTGTCCTTGAAGGGAAATATGGAGTAAGTCAACAGAGCGTCACGGGCGAAAACCCTCACAGTGACGGAGCGATCGGAGTGACACTTACAGAACGCCATACTTAGCCATGCTTCCGCACTGGAGTGCGACTATTCTCTGACTAGTGCTAGAACATTTGCCGTGCACTCGCCGGGTACGATAAGTATCGTGCCGTTGCCTGCACCTACCTACCATCAATCACCTTCATCCGCCGGATCGACCCCCCGACGTGTGTCGGTACGTCACGAGACCCCGCGAGACTCTCGGAAAAGTGCAGCTGGCATCAACGCCCCCCGGCGGGTGGTGGGTGAGACGTCTGACCGACTGTTCCCGATACACGCAATCGAGCGATGATGATCTTCGTCATAGCCGTCTGACTTGACTATGCGATCGTATCTGATCAACGCTCGCAATTTGGCTCACATTCCCATCGACATTCGCGCAAGCGTCAGTGTTGGAGAGAGGCTGCTGCTGCTGCGGTGCTGCATTCCTGTAGCGGACTCTGCTGGGTGTGACGAGGTGCGGGTGGCGCAGTGGCTGAGGTGTAAACGCACAAACGTATCCATTCATTTATCAGTCATTTATTGACTTTTGCCCGCTAATTGCCGCTTGCTCAACCATTTCGCGTACGCGCGCGGGTTGCGAATTTGCTCCATTTAATGCTAATCAATTGCACATCGAGTGCGGAAATGACCGCGGAACTGGAGGTGGTGGTTTTGTTTTTTTGTTTTGTATCATAATGTGGGCTCACGCCGCAACAAGAAGCATGGTTTGTGGTGTGTTGTTCTCGACTTAGTGTCACACAAAAACGCATTTCACG
>JAOEFI010019543.1:25086-40946 GCA_034621735.1 Anopheles plumbeus | reverse complement strand
GGGCTCACGCCGCAACAAGAAGCATGGTTTGTGGTGTGTTGTTCTCGACTTAGTGTCACACAAAAACGCATTTCACGCCTCACTCGGGAAGCCGGCGGGAAAGCTATTAAAAAGATGTCGCAGATAATAGGGTATAGTTATGACAATTATGCTGGAAGGAAAGCATAATCGTGGTGCCTCGAGTAAATGTGGTGTGGCTCTTTCTGTTCTCTGTGTTCTGATTATATTGCGCATCAGTAATCGTGTGGAATGTAAGGTGATTTGTTGCAAATTCGAGTTGTTTGTTCTGTAGTTTTTTTTGTTTCATATTTATGATGAATTATATTATGATGAGTCTTGATTTCGCATTCAGCACATTAAAGACAATTGTCAATTGCAGTTTCCGGTCAACTGGGTTCAAAAAGGGAAGTGAAAAATTAAGTACCTTCTTTTTTTCTTTCGTTACAACGTAACTTCCCCTTTTAGGCTTTTGGCAACGTATTTATCATTGGTCTGGGCAGGGCTGGGTTGGGGGCAGTGGGGTCATATCGCAGAGGGGTGGTAATGAATTGTTTTTCCCACCAATAAACTACTGTCCGGAAAGCCTGTGCTCCTCTGCCGTGGTAGCAACTAGTAGGCAAGCAACTCTAGGGCTCTCGACGAAGGTTTGAAAACCAACGCACCTTTCGACTTCGACGGAAAAGAAGCCTTCGGAATGCGAATGTGCCGAACTTAGTCAGTTGACAACAGTTCAAGATTGTTCAACTGCGTGTCAGCAGCATGCGATGCACGTCATCAAGTGAAATCTTCACCCATCGGAGACGACTGAGTCGACAGTTGCTGTTTCTATAATTAGCATTTGAAGTTAATTGATTTTCTCCAAAGACAGCTCCTTTTTAAAAATTCATCTTTGATCTTGGCTCCAACCTTCGTTCATATGGATTCGCTAAACATCAATTATGTTACCAAGAAATTACTGCAAAGCGAGTCAAAATTTGGAAGATTTAGAGGGTCGTCAATGAAAGCCCACATTCAGTTACCAACACATTTTACCGTACGGATATTATGTCGAAGCTTGTCACTGAATTTAATGATCAAAATATAACGAATATCGAATTTAAAATCGATAAGTTGTTTAAAATTGGTTTAGAGTTTGGTAGTACTTCAATAAAATCGAATCTTTATGTTATTTATTTTTCTGTGGTGAAGATATTTCAATAAAAAAATCAATCAATCTCAACACTTGGATTCAGTTTTGCATTATTGAAAAAAGTATAAAGTTTTCAGCAAACTTTAGGATTTAGGAACAAAGTATTAGAAAACGAAAATATTGATGTGGTTGTTTAAAGATTGCTTTATGGACGACTGCAGATGATGCCAATATCATTTTAGATAATAGAAATAGAAAAATAGAGGTTGGTCTTGAGTATCGTGAAACCATACTGTAATGGATGATCTTGATCTGCATGTAGTCACTGGAAGTAGAATGTTGTTACATGGATGGATGTGAATGTTATATGAAATTGAACAAAAAACACATGATTGTATCATTATTTTCAGTAACTCTTTTCAATTTATTGTATATTATTTGTTCATCATTTCACAGGAAGATGGCGTTCGTTATTGTGGTGAAGTTAGCTGCTTAATTGCGGTTTCTGCTTGTGAACTAATATTGCAAGGCTTCGCAATAAGGCCGTGCGCCTGTTCCCTTACTCGGGCCGAACGAATTAATGGTTGCCTCATATCTATGTCACTAGTTTAATCTGCTCTTATCGAATTATTTAAATACATTGTCTTGTGTTGCGGAAAATGCATGGGATTTTATTTCCGGTTTTGCTTCATGACTCCTGCTACGATTCCACACGGGGCTAGTTGTATGAACCATGAACCACTATGAGTCGCTTTAAAGTTGTATGCGACCTTACGATACTTTGAAATTTAATAAGTGTTTTTCCTCTTGTTAATTTGTTTCCAGATCTAGGGATCAAGGGAATGTGTTAAAGTGTTAGAATTCGGTTTTGTTATAGCAAGAACCACTGCTACATTAGAATCACTCCCATTTCTGGTGCCTCCGAGTCCGAGTTATATGTTTGTCGCGGAGTGTGTACACCATCCATAGGCCCTTACAAAACGCCGCTGAGAAAAATATATGTTTGTCGTTAGTAAGCGGATATGATCATGTTAATACTTTATTTACTTCCTATATTGAAATGCGTATTGACTTAGTTTCTGTGGCGCACTGTTGACCGCCCGGGGTGGAAAAGTGCACCTCCGATGTTACCATATGCCACACCGTTTTCCACCACCTTTTCCACGCGTTAACTATGTACGGGTCGTTGCGCTAGGTGAAGAACCTACCAAAGCTTAAAAACTGCATCTCTGGGAGGATTGAGCAAAACTATGGATGAAATTGCACAATTGTATTATTTAACATTAGCATTTGTTTGTTTGTTTGTTTGTTGTTGTTGGCATATTGTGCTGTTTAGATAACGTGTACGGTACGATTTTTCCCATTTTTCCGCCGATCTGGCTAAACGTCGTACGTTTTGATTCGAAGGCACACCGAATTGATAGGAGTTTCCTTACCAGCGATGCAACATAATTAAGCCTTTCGAAGTGCTTCGAAATTCAGGGGGGCGCCATTTCCTAGCATCGGACGATTCTAGAGGGTGTCCTAACAGTCCCAGTTGAGGTGTTGTAAAATTAGTTGAAATCTAATGCTCGACATTTGACCGTTTGCCACGCTCGTTTTCCTAATCCACTGATTGTATTTAAGTTACTACACATGTTGACGAATTCGAACTAAATTTTCAACTCGAAACTCAAAAAGAAGTTCAAGATGGGTTTCGTGCGCTATCGTGCCGATAAGTTAATGGACGCAGCTGCCTAATCTCACTCGTTTTGTTCACATTCCTTTTTCTCTGAAACGGATTAGTATGTAAGTAATGAAAAATGGTACGAACCGCAACGAAATCAGCTGTCTGATGGGTGGTGTGACCAAGCGCACAGGCCAAAAATCACCGATCGGTTCCGTACATAAAAGGTATTGTCAGGTCAAGCGATTTATTAGTAATTTGTTCGGCTTCGGTTTTAGACGTGGTTCTAAACTGATTGACACCATCGGAAGGACCAAACGTTAAACCATAAATGTACATGACGGTTGATTTATAATTGTTAACTTTTCAAATAGCCAACGGTCTAGTCCTTGATTTCCTTCACTTATCTCCTTAATTTGCTGGCCGAAATATCTTCAAGATTTCTACTACGCACTCGTCGAGTGCTATTATTGATATATGCTGCTGTTGCTGCTGCTGCTTGAGCACTTCCGCAGACGGAACCTACCTTAAGACGAATTGGAAAGTTATAGAGACAGAGAGACGTAGTAGAGTGTAGCGGATCGTGGAGAGTTTGCGGCCGTACATAAATATCACAAATTAGCCAACCAGGGACAACTGCCGTCCTGTTTGCGTACGGCGTTTCCATACAGACGCTCGTAGGAACAGAATTTTCTGAAAGCGTTACGAAATGATTCTCCATTGTAAAAGTTGTAGCCGAGCGGTTGCTTTCGTACCAGTATGCGGTAAATGTTTATGTGAGATTGTTTATCAAGTAACGATTACTACTAACAAGCTACTCTTCGTTTCTAGTATTGTTCTAGCTGTATCACTACTTTCACCCAAACCAGGTGCTACACATTCGAGCTCTTCACTTTTTCCGGCGTTGATGGCGCCGTCTTTTTTTCCCCGCCCTTTTACGTTCGCTAATCGTATTTGATTTGTTCCGAAAGTGTTGTTCTGCCCTTGCCGCTACTTAAAACTAGATTTAGACGATGGTCTAAGCTTAGCTTGGTATCCTTTTGGTTGGTTTGCGTGTGTCTCTGAACAAGGAATATAGTAGTTTAACTCATACTTTCACCCATCTTTTTGCGGTGCTTTTCAATTCACGTTCCGTTTTTAAAATCTAAAAGTTATCGCCCGCGCATTTTCCGTCCCCCGTTTTGCTTGGCTTATTGTTAAACAACGTTTTCATATAAGAGTATTTTAATGTGAAAGGCAATCGATGAGCTATATGCTAATGCTTTTCTGTAATTTCGCGCCTTCCTTGACATGAAGGGTGATTTGTGGCAGAAAAATGGTATTGTGTTTTGTTTGAACCCTTCTGGCTAGTGGAAACGATTGAAAGTTCAAACACTAACGGCCACTTTGTTGATAATTTGGCCATCCTGCAAAGTTGAATTTAATGTCTATCTAAGAGACCATCACAATGTAACGAAAAATCTCAGAATAATTTGATAATTACATGCTTTCATTTTCACTCACATCTCTCATGTTCCGGATTCAAACTTACAACTTTAAAGACTGCACACAACTCAACGTTCGAATGGGGTGAAACATTGAACTGGTCCATGGTTCAAAATAAATGAGCAATTGTTTATCGCAAAACTAAAAACATAACGCCACATGATTTAATTTTGTCTACATTAAAAAGAAAGAATAAATCTAATTATGTTGACTAAAAAATTATGCTACAGTTTAGGAAAATTCAATTTTCACAGGTTACGTCCATATTGAACCACGGATGGCTTAGAAAGTAGCTTTCAGGTGGCCGTTAATGTGAAGTAATTATGTTCCCAATTCTTTGTCCGATGATCTATTATGCGTATGATATGCAAAAACGTTCCTAATCTTTGATTCATTTAAATTAGTAGCAGTTTCGAATTGAACAAGCAAGATTGATCGAAACTGTGTAAGGATTACTGTTAATGCCTAAACCAGGAGTATTATCTCACACGACCACACGAATGTTGGCAATCTGAATCTATTACCACCGCCCCCCCCCGCCCCCACCCCCCCTCAAGCACCGATAATTTACAGATATTTGCAAAATTGATGTGAACGCCAAACTGCATTGATTGGAAATTGGAATCACTCCGTTTAGGAGAAACATATGCCTACTTAACCGTACTGATCCATACCGAAAGGTGCACGCGCGCAGGATGGATTGATTAGTGATCTTTTCTTTTAGTGATTCATTTTGGACCTTTAGGCTGCTATCCTACAACCGAGCGATAAGACGGTGGATACTGTAATGCGTCCTAGTTTGTTTGTTTGTTTTGTTTTATCTACAACCAGCATGTTGCCGCCAGCTGTCAATTTCAGCTGCAGTTCGCCACCGGAAGTCGCAGCCGCACCGTCGCGGTGCACCACTAATCGATCTTGCTCGTCTTGATGATGATGTTGTTCTCCTGTAGCATCGAGACGGACTTGGCCGGCGACGACGAGCGCGACGATGGACGGGAGGACGAGATGAGGTGCGGCGGAAGCGAGGTAGACGAGGCCAGACCAGCAGCGGGAATGTTCGGCGTGGCGTCGCCCGGTGTGCCGTTCTTGATGAACGGCGAGTTGGTGACCGCCGGGAGGGGCGACGGGCTGAACAGGAATGTGACCAGCTTGCACAGCAGGGTGCACAGGATGGCCTCGTGGAACACGGCCCATATGCGATAGTTGGGCCCTTCGAAGGGGTCCTTCAGCGCCGGGCAGAGCATATGGTTAAGGTTCACTTGAACGGGCTGCAAATGGAATGGAACTACGTGTTAGTTATGACATGCTTTGTATCGTGGCCGACGCGGACCCCACAACATTTAAAAATAAAAAGAGCAAGCTTGCTTAACACTAACGATGCCGTCAGGGGTCATTTGACATTTTTAGATGTTTGAACTTAAATTGTGGAAAAACTAAGATACCTATCAAAATCTATAGAAAATTCCTGTATTATTGAAAAGTTTATATGAAAAATATAACTTTTCTTTATCTTTTAACTTTCGATTATGGTCCATATACTCCACTTTGAGTACCATAGTCAAATGATCTGTTTGTGGCCAGATGGGCGAGATATAATGTGCTGTTATTTGTATCAGATCAGAAACATCTGATTCAATTTGAGATACTATAGAAAATGCCCTAAACTATTTTCCGTTGGCCGAAAGCCGGTGTGAAAAATCGTTTTCCACTCATTTTCATCGTTTTTATCGTTTTAAAAAAAAAGAGTTTTCACTTGACGAGGGGTAGGAGAAAGATGGAAAGGGATTGGGAAATAAACTGAACTTATTTTGAAACTAGAATAGTTTTCTAACATTCTTGCCAAATTTCATGCAAATCCAGCCACATATGAAAAATATCTTAGAACAATGGTAATTGGGGGTCACCAATGTTGTACTCAGTGCAGCATCGATTGTGTGTGTTTGTTAGTGTTAATGGCGAATTAAAGTGCCCTGCTTTAGTTTCATCCAAATCAAGCCACATATATAAAAATACCGTGATGGTGTCAGGAAAACTTAGTCTCGTACGTGAAGAACTATTCTGATTTTATTACTCGAATGCTATCTGATAATCAAAAGCAAAAGATGCACCAGACAAAATAAAAATAAAGATGGCAGAACTTACGGTGGCTACTGGTTGTAGAACTGCAAAGTGATAGATGATTAGAGTCGCGTAGCCGATCACATTCCAAGTGAAATCATTTAAAGCTTCCATATTGTAGACACCTAGAATAAACGGAATTGAGGTAAATAGGAATATTGGAAAATGCGTGAACAGACCGCGGCCTACTTACCTCCCGTCCGCAGCAAATATATCGGTATTATGCACATGAGAGCGTGCTGGATCCAGTAGACGGAGGCCTCCAGCGGCAGCTGCCTGCTGTCGGTTTCCGGAAACATGAACGCCAGCAGCGGCCCGTTCAGAAAGTTCATCTGGATCCGAAAGAGCGCCGTACTGCTCTTGGACGGCTTGTTGCACGCCAAGAGATAAATCTGCAATCGGTGCGTGCGTGTTTGTGTTATGGACAGTTTTCGTGTTGTGCCTGACCAGGGGTCGAAATACGTTACCTGCATGATGGTGGTTATATGGCAAGGATTTAAAATGTAGATAACAGTCCTAGTTGCGAATTTAAAGCCTATCTCAACGCCCAACGTGAGTGTCATAGTGACTAGTAAAAACTGCTTGCCCCAGCTGGGCACGAGGCTGTCGCCGGCACTGCCGGTCCACCCGCCCCGCCCGGACACCGTGCCCGGCTGGCTACAGCGCTGGCAGCAGAACTCGTCCGCCATCCCGCTCGCTATCGAGGCCGACGAGAACGAGCGCTCCCGGTGGTGCGGCATCAGCAGGTCCCGCGGCTCGGGATCCACGTGGCGCTGGTAGTGCAGATGGTGCAGACTGTGGTTGCTGCTGCTGAGCGGCCGGTTGCCGCCGAGGCCGCCACCAACCGACCGGTCCAGCGGGCGGTGGGTGATGGGTTTCAGCCGGCTGGCGGACCATTTGATCACTATCAAGAAGAACGGAATCACGATGACCGTCTCGATCAGCTTCCTGCTGGGCAGCAGGAACTCGGCGCACTCGGGCCCGGTATTCCGGGGCACTGAACCGTTGACGCCATCGTACGCCCAGCCGAATTGCATCCTGCCGAGCGGTTCTTCGAGGACACACACACACACCCCGAACGAGCGCTCACTGCCGCTCCAGCCGCACTCTAACTGCGATCGCCTTCACACAACTTTCCCAAACTTCGATCAGCTGGCCGGGCCTGGCGCGCGTCACCGCACTCCGATAACGATGGTTATCTGCTTCCCGCAGCTGAACTGCACAGCCCGAGCTTACCGTTGGTACTGTTCCGCTGAAAATAGAACGGACAAATGGGAACGGTTAGACGTCGCGTTACACGGAGCGGCGGGGCATCAGGTGGCAAAATTGAATTACATGTCCCTTAAAACCTTCATTATGGGCCGGGTACGGACAAATTAGATTAGAATCGATTGGTCCGCCAGGAAGGTGCAGCGATTTTTGAACACGATCAACGATTTCTCAATGCACACTCATTGGTTGGAAAATTGTTCGAACTCTACTTGTTTTGGTGTGTATGGTGTATGGTGAATTGTAAGAATTTATTTAAACAAGGTCTACTTTTTACTGCAAACGGGAAAGGCATCTTAAAATTTGCTCGACTATTCGTACCATTTGCTTTGTTTATACTCAATCTGGTATTAGACATTTGTATGATTTCCTGTTTTTAATTGAGTCTCAATCCGTGGTAAACGGAGCATGTTGACTTGTTATATCTACAGTGTTATACTTGTTTGTAAAATATAGAGAGTTTAATTGCCAACTTCTCTCTCATACCAGCCGTTCTCGCCTTTAATCTAGTAAACATTTAAGATGGATTCTCCTGCAGTATAGACCCGTTACAGCATGGTAGGGATGCGTTTCGAGTACATTACCTTAGGTACCAGGGAGATCGCATTCTTCGTTCATTTTATTTATATTTATCTAATGCGTAGCTAATAATGCCATCATTGTAAATTTCAGCAAACCTAATTTTTTTTCTTATACGTTATGATATTCGGGCATATGCTTCACAAGCTGCTTGCCGAAAATCTACTGACGTTTCAACGCTACCTGTTCCACGTAACCAACCAAGGAATCACCATTTACAAGAAGGCTTTAAAGCTTCTCTGACTCATGCTTCGGGGCTTTGGATCACAAAATCATTCACTTGAATGCCAAATGAATTGTGAATTATTCTGCCACTGCTTTGCTAATGACCATCCAAGGTGTGAGCACTACCTCCAACTTCGAAGCCGCATGGGTTATCGCGGGTCGCGGAATGCCTCACCCCTAAGAATGGCGCAGAACAATACGCAGAACATGCACCGGCAACCGAATACTTCAGTCCCAGTAGTCTTCTTTCGTCCCCGCTTTTAGTTTAAGAGGGAAGCAATCATCCATGAAGCTGGCGTTGAGCCGATTACAACTGCGACCTAAATGGTCACAGCTTCTGAGTTCATGATTGCCAGCGGTTCCGAAAAGGCTAAATGAGAGTATGAATCCCATACTGTTTTTGGCTGTCCTGCTTTTGAACTAACTTTCTCCACTTACTCCACATATTTTTGCTCATTTCACTTTGGGTCAGTAGCAGGGACTTTCAGTGACGCTTTGAGGCGCTTAAATCCTCAGCATCATCCTATGCTCCACGACTATGCACTATCAAGAACACAAACAAACCCGAACGTTTGACCAAAACAATAAATGTTGTAACTCAACGATGATTTGTATATAACTGAGCACGGCCTGAGATCAGGCTGGACCTCGTGTCATCTCGTGTTCCGCTGAGAGACGCTGTGCGCCAATCAGTAATACCGCCGCCGCCGGCCGTGAATTAGAACAGATCATGCTTTTGCCGTTACCGTCCGACACGCTCCCGCCGATCGCCAATCACTACGGCCCAGATAACGGAGAAGAAGCTGTGTACGGTTGATGTAACCTTCTTCTTCATTGACGCGTTACAGCTACTATCAGTCAAGGGCCGCCTCATTTACAAGCGTTCAAGACCAAGCGGGGGTTCTCTACAGTGACGAACCGGACCGGACATTCCCATCCATCAAGGGCGGAGGCCTGATCCAGTTGTGATTTAAACGCATGACTGGCACTAGTTGTCAGGTCAGGTGTCTTCGTTGTGTTTTTACTAGATGCACTAGCGTAGTGCAGCTGACCGGCCGTAGGGCCTGGCGGGTCGTAGACACAAGATCCTATTCAGTCACTGGTTGGCAATGCACTCACTGAATTGTTCTGACTTCTTTATGGTTGTTTATCCATAAGCCATCGTTCAAGTGTTTTGGAGATCAAGCAACTCTTCACAAGTGCGTTGAGTTTCTCTGTTAGACAGTCGTTCAACTAATGTAACTCTGCGTGGTTTTTCATTACATAATGTGAAATTTGTTGAAATGTGATTCTTTCGTAAAGCAAACGCTTGGAAAATTAATCTTGATTACAAATATATATATATCCAGTTATTCTGATGCTGAACTATACTCGCCTGTTATTACACTCTCCGTGGCACTGTCCATTCGATCGTCTCGGCACAAATCTATATACTAAACTGCTATGAACCGAATATGGTGAACAGCGCCATTTCGCTGGTGAAGAATTGAAACGTAAACGTAAATCGCCTTTGTGTTACACTCTGTATCGTAGCAGGCAATTACCTAGTAGTACCAGCACTGTCCGGCAAACGTTACCCTTTCTTGATGGCGGGAAGTCCATCGTCCGTGTCAGGCCGTACATCACCGTACCGGCAAGTGTCAGGGGAGAGGGTTTCCCTAGTCGCCCTAGTTTCAACCGTATATTTTTCAACCCCTTGGCCAGCACGCAGCACGTGACGTTGTTTACCCAACGGCGGGCAGTGCGGACGGTGTCGGTGTACGAGACTTCCTTACACTGTTTCAAGGAGCTTGTCAACACAAAACACTTGTTCCAATAATCCTGCGCTCGTACTTGGTACGTAAGAAAGGGGAATGTTTTTTTTCTTCTTTTCCACTCTCAAGTGTCGGACCATCAAGTAATGGTCCCATTCAATGCCGCCGTCGACGATAGGATTTACTCAGAAGACGTATTGTTGTTGCTCTTTTCACTGAACATTAGAATAAAAAATGTCATTCTATGTGTCGGCTATTCTCGTATTAGAATTGGTTTGAGTATCATTATTTGCTACGCCATTTAGAGTCTATAGAGTCGTTACACGAATGTAGAGACTTACATAAGAATGCTATGTAGTGGCATAAACCTATCCTGACGTTTTTGAAGTGATTTTTTTCTATGATTATGCAAGAACCACAATTGGTTTATGCTTTCATCTTACTATGTTTAAGTAATGGTAACTCGGTAATGACCCATTATTGATTGCTATATAAATAAGCATTATTATACAATACTCTACGATGGGCTGAGCAAGGAAAGTAGTGCGGCGTGTTTGTGGATGCGGAACAAGTGTTTTCAACGCTCCATGGCAATTAATAATACACAAGAACGGTATTTGGGTGTATCGAGCATCGAAGTTGGTATGTGAATAACAACAAGTGTTTCGGACCTCCCACTACGGGCGCTTAACCACGACAGTAGGAAACAAATGTATGAATCAAACATGTTGGTTAACTTTACGAGCAGACAATTGCCTCTTAAAGCCGGGAAAAATGTACACATTAATGAAATGTAAGTCCACATGCATTTCATCATAATATATAAGAAGAGTGTCTAATTCTGAATATATTGTTACTCGAAGAACGGATTACACTTTTTCCTCAATTGTTTCTCGAAACTACTTTTCTCGGTAGATTAGACTGGTAAAATAAATTTTCTGCAAGGGTTTTGTATGTAATTTTCCTATGATGTTTCAATCTGTTAGTAGTTTTTAAACCGTTCTATTAGTTGTATTTGTATACCACTTATGTTTGTTCCAAAGGAGGAATATACTGTTTTAGATATTAAGAATTTGAGTAAAACGCGGATCTTAACGAATACTGGCGCCGATCGAAGTGGCAAGAAACCTTTTGCGAGACATTTGACCTTTCCAAACTACAGCAACTACATCAACTGTTTCCTAAATGAATTAGGCATGCTGGTTGGTACCCTAAAGAACATCACAATCCATTTGACAAGCAGAACATGACGAGCAAACAACACGCGAGACACATGAGCAGAACTAAATGTCACATGCTGGGTACGAGCTGGCACAGTCAAGGAATGCGCTGGGAAAGGAGAAAGCTAAGTATAGTTTTGCCATTTGCTCGTTTGTTTGCCAAACGGGACGCGAAAGATTGAATCGATAATTCGCAGAATAGATGAGCTGGCTGTGCCTCGAGACAGCTGTTCGTGACATAAGAACAAACACTACGGTGAAGTGTATGTGTCATGGGTATAGACATCAGCACTTTTTTCCTGTGTGTCTGTGTGTGCTTCCGTACGGTCGTTTGTCGAGGGTTTTGCTTTCTCCGTGGAGTCATAGGGTTTCAGGCAAATGTACTTAATGTTAGATGAACAAACAGTCCGATACAATGGCCAAATGCCTTGGTTACCCCAGCACAACCCATCACACGCCACGCCGTACCGGGCATACAACCATGACAGCTGACTGTTTTCACGAGACGTGATGAATGGATTAGTGACCCATTAATCAAAGAGTGACAACGTATGTACATTCGGTTTCCAGTCCAGGGAGAAGAATGTGAGCATCATTATTGAGTTCACATAAAGGGTTGAAAGCTTTAGCCGAATCTTTTCTATGAAATCTGTTTGGTTCAGTAGAACATTGATGAAGCGTTTAGGATCATAAAGAAACCCCGAAAATAGCGAGTCGACTTTGGCTGTCGCGTTATAATTGTAGAATTCAAGTCGGTTTTTCGGGCGCCTGACTAAGGGAAATCTGAAACCCTAAAGTACCCTTTATTTCAATCGCTTTATTGATTCTAGAAGAGAACACACAACCGATATATCGCCTTCACGGCCTCTTCTTTTGTATTGCAAGAAAAGGTACTATGATGGTTTTGATTGAAGCCACCCTGCAATCTGCATATGCAAATGTAGACACAAAGCAAACACATCACCTGAAAATGCGACGCCCGAATTTTAAGTGCAACAGGCCACACCGGCTTTGGAAATCGGAACAGTTTGCATTCGGATAAAGTGTTCCACGGAGTAAGCAATATAAAAAATGAAAAAGCTCTAGTCGGAGCTCGGAACGAATAGTCAGGTCTTGTTCCAGGTAGTTCTAGCAGCAGTCAAGAAGAGGAGAAGACGAAGAAAATCAAATATTTGAAACACCCTATGGGGACGCCTGGTTCCTCATGTCAGTGTTTTGTCTATTTTCCAACGTTTGTAACAGAAGTCATTTGTTTTATAACACAAAATATGCAAGTACATGCACGTTAAGTTTTCTGCGAAAAGTAAAGATAGGATCTTCTTCGTTTTCTACTGTAACTAATATTTTACCCTCTGCAATGGGGACGCCTGGTTGTTCAAAGAAATGCTAAGATGTACAGTAGGATAAAAGCTTCATTGCACGTGAAGTGACCAGCAGTGATACGGACTTGTTGAGTTTTGAACTTGTAAGACATGATTCGAGTTGACATCTCAAGAATACTTGTGAGAAAATTTTCGAGAATCATTGCAGCGAAAATAAATGTTCTGCTCTTACTAACATGGGGACGCCTGGTTGTTCAAGGAAATGATGGGAACCATAGTAGCAACTATAGCACTTCATAGCATTTGCAGTGACAGTGCCACGCAGTTGTTTCTTCTTGACCTCGTACGATATGATTAGAGTTGACATCGAGAGGATCATTGTGACACCCAAAACATCGTGCAGTGGTGTCTATTTGCACCAAACAAAAAAACAGGTGGACATCTCACATACCTTTCCTCATGTGCACAGATGCATCTTCAAACAATGTCCGTTAGAAAATCAGTTCCAGTTCTAGAAAAAAATAAAAGTTCAGCCAGCAACAATACCGTTTTGGAGAATGGCCCAAAAAAACTTTTCAAGAGTATATTATTCTGCATCAATAGCTGGCTCTCTCTATATGCATCGAGTCAGTGCTACGTCTGCATCGATTCACCTCTTTTTACCCAAAGTGGCCCCCTTCTCATGAATGCCGAACCATTCCCTAGGATGTTGGAAACTGTGCCAAGAACCGAAATCTATCGGTTTGGTACAATGTACATGTTATCGTAATGGTGCATTGGTCGTCGATAAGCACACAAATCATGCCACCGACAGGAAATGATCGAAAAAAGGCCAAGAGTTCTGAATGTTTAAGTCAAAAATCAGCAGTGTATATAAATGTTTAAGCTATACACATAGTGATGCAACGAACAGTGTTAAGTAAAGCTGTGGCAAAAACAATGAAAACATAATGAACGATAGCCATTGAAGCGTTTCTTTAGAATTTCACTAAAGCACAGACGACAGCAAGGCTACATTAATAAAGCGGAAACTTCTATCCTTTTGAGCTTCTTCTAGCCATATATAACAGAGGAGTAGATGCGAAACGGAAAAACAATTATGCTTTACTCTGGCTGCCAATGTATCCGCTGTCAAGTTGCGTTTTTTGAATCATTTGCACGTTCGACGCCTGTCAAACCCGTTAGTATCTAGTAAACAAACATTTTCCGTCATAAACATAGTAAACTTTACCGAAACAAAAAGTTTAGGATAGATTTGGTGAAATGCTGTTCGGAGTGCGGGGAAAGCGTTTTTTTCTGGAGCGTATCGTGGCAGGTGATCAAAAATAGATATATTTACTTTGAATACCAGAAGCTCATAGCAAAAACTTCAATATGAGGGAAACACCATGCTGTGTTTCATGTGGGACCGGAGCGGTTTCTGGCCAACGGTACCAACACCAGATGGTCATTCTGGAACAAGCGATCCGCGTAAACCGTCCTCAATTCGGAAATTGTGATGTTTAGCTCAAACATTTTTCTGGTTCTATACTTTTACTGCGATATGTCCAGCATATTTACGTCCCTTTTTGAATCATTACACATACATTACACGTGTATCATTCCATTAAATATATTTCATTAAATAAAGACCAATGCAGAATGACGATGAAATTGTTCGTTTTTATTTTCACTGTAAATTAATTTAAAATTCGATTTTTGATTGCACCCGTGGATTATACGCATTCGTTTGGACACATGCAATAACAGTTAGTTATAAAATATAATAACTTATCCAATTACTACTTGAAACCAAGTCGATAGCTGCATTGCAGTACTAGCTGTGTCTATTAATAAAAATCGGGTATCGCATTCACCGATACGCACGGATCATTAAGTTGCAGTCACGACAAATATATAACCTATTGTATCGATTACGAAATACCGGCATTTACATCCATCATTCTTCACGTGTCTTTTTATATTTTTATTTTCGGAAATCGGCCTGTCCATCGAACCATGGAACCGGCCATGGAAAAGCAGTTGAGTATTGATAAAGCGGTACAGAAAAACTATATACAAATCTTACTGGCATCAACATTACAGAACTCTACGTCAAACGGAATAAATTGTATCAGAATGTTCAACCGACGGCCTCATAAATACATGCGGCACTAGGCGTGTAGTAAACATGTTGGTTCGATCGATGTTTTTTTTCGGTTCCCTTCGGTTCTATCGCAGCGATTACGCTGCCAACACCGTAAATGTGTAAATACTGTTGGTATATGCTGTCCACCGCCGGAGAGGGAAACAGATTGTGAATGGCACATGACGAGAGCGATTTTTGCGAACGTTTCTGTGTGTACTCCTCGTTCGACGGACGGAGGATTAGCAACATTGAGAGTAAGAGGCCCAACTTAGAGACGGCGTGTTTAGCATATACTTTCTTATGATTCATTTCTGTATAGTTTTGGTTTGCCACCTCGTTTGTAGTTTAGTTAATCATTTCCTGGTATCATGAACGCCTTTTTTTTACGCATGTAAAAAGTACGTACGTAAGTAGTACG
Organism: Anopheles plumbeus; assembly: GCA_034621735.1. Classification (NCBI taxonomy): domain Eukaryota; kingdom Metazoa; phylum Arthropoda; class Insecta; order Diptera; family Culicidae; genus Anopheles; species Anopheles plumbeus. The sequence goes on along the minus strand of JAOEFI010019543.1, from coordinate 25,633 downwards.
CGGTACTACATCGTTAAACTTCCTTCCGAAAAAAAAGGCATTTTTCCTACTGGCGAACTACCAGTTTACCTTTAGCTTCGAAAACTCATCCATTGATTGCTACATACCTGGTCGACTTTTGTCGACTTGTTTCACCGCTCTCCACCGAGCCCTCGCATATTGATTCACTGCCGAATGAGTCACCGTGCGTTTTCAGCGTGCCTCAATGGAGCTGACGTTAGCATTTTCCCCCACGCGCACCTACCAGCGGCGGCTATCGGTGAACACTGATTTCCCCGTACGGCGGCAGCGGGCTATAATTATGATTACTGCAGCCCTTTCCATTAACCCACATAATTTGAGCATACCCGCCAGTACGCCAGTGTGCTAGTGGTAGTGGTGGCGGTATTAACGAACACTTTCACACTCACTAGACGTAGTAGGCTATGGTGATCCTTACCGAAGAACGCGTGGCTACGCAAACCCTCGCAGTAAGCACTCACCCAAACACCCGCACGGTATGCACGGCACCGACTGGTTTGGTCACATTCGTTGCACTTGCACCTGC
>JAOEFI010019543.1:13789-24986 GCA_034621735.1 Anopheles plumbeus | reverse complement strand
GTAAGCACTCACCCAAACACCCGCACGGTATGCACGGCACCGACTGGTTTGGTCACATTCGTTGCACTTGCACCTGCAACTAGCGGAATATTTATGCTATGCTGCTATTTTATGCTCGTACGAATGCGCTTGACTGAATGTGCACGGCGCGTCCGTTGGTCGACGACCGACGGTCCAAGACGTTGGACCGACTCGGAATGCGGTCGGTTTTTTCACCTTTTCTTTTTTCAAATTTTAGACATGACATTGCGTTTTTTTACTTGCTCATTTTGTTACCCTATTCGTTCGGAGTTAGAGTGTTGGGAAGCGCGTGCATTGCCTCGGACAATCCATGATATGTTGTGAACGCTCCACCACGCCGAACTCGGGAGATAATGGGGAACGCCGCTGTGGGAGTGTGGTAGGTCGTTTTTGTACGCCTACTCTGCACCACGACAAGTTACGCACCGACTTCACGGATGGCGAGCGAAAACTATGTACAACTTTTTTTGTACGACAAACACCAAAACAGCTCATTCACTACACTTCCGAAACTGCTTCCGGTGCCGTTGTGTGGACCGGGGTTTCCTTTCCCTGCCACCAAACGCGCGATTCTAGCGGTCCAGAACGTTCCCGCAGCTGACTCGAAGCGCTGCGGCCCCCGGGGAAAAATCTTGGTCGAACACAGAAGAAAAAAATGTACAGGACGATCACACGAATGAAAACGAATCCGACGAAGAATCCGCTTTGCGGCCTTATCGACCGATTAGATTCGATTCGGTGCGACGGGTGGCTTCCAGGTCGCTGGGAATAAGGCTGGGATCGAAACAAGGAAGAACTGTACACCCCGGAAAAAAATGGTGTTTCCGGTGAACGATGGTGCAACCAGCGCTCGCTGGTTGTCGCACTTTTCCCTGTGTTGGCACTGGTGAAAAACTGAGTTCCTCGAGGCCACTGTCAACTGTGGATCGCATGTTTGTCGGTGATTATCTCGCGCTGGCAAGGAAATTCGAGAGACGGAGAGAACCACAGAGAAAGAACCCGAAATGCGGAGAGAATGTTATGCTCGAGAGCATAGATTCTGCCATTCGCAGGTGAAAGCGCGAGTAAGGGTTGGCCAATACATACTGTACTAGTTGGTATTGTACGGTATTTGAATGTCAACACAAGCGAGACAGAAACGCACGCGAGAGAGAATGTCCCGGAGAATCTCCTCGGAGAGCCTCGGCAGCACAGCGGAGGCTCGACTAAGGGCTACAAGTTTTGTAAGGGAAATGGAAAATCACTGCATGGAGCCACACACAATATCGGGTGGGAAATCGAGAGCGCGAAATAATACGATGCCGGGAATGGGACAGTGCTAACCCCGACGATGGCTTCGATGAGGGAAAACATGAATAGTATACCCTCTTGAAAGAGAGGGACAGGTTCAATGCGCTGTTTAGAAGCGACCGGGAGTAACAAACTGAAATCGAAGTAGATTGTAGAAGGAGAGAAGAAGTTTAACTATCGCTAGAAAAATAGAAGTTTGTCCGTTAGCGTTTAAATAATAATAAAATTTTTCGATTTGCCACTAGGCATAATATAATAAACATTTTATCCATTTATTCATTTATAAAGTAGCCACAAATATTGTGACACAATGCATCTCTGAACATTGTATCAGAACGTATAATAAAGTCGTATGGTAAGTTCAAAAATCATAATCGTACTTATTATAAATGCAGGGTTTTAAATGTGTAATAAAATCAAAAGTGAAGAAATTCTGTTTAATATTTCATCGACATATGAATATTCGACATTGACATTTTAGAATCTTCCAAGTGTAGTTCATAACAATCATACAAAGAATAATAAATTTGAACATTGAACCATTTCTCATTTATGCTCAAATATGCTTAATTCAAAAAGACAAACAAAAGTCCGCCATATTATGAGTTTGTGTCATAGTAGGGTTCTCTGAAACATGCATGCCCAACACGTGCATCGGCTACAAAGCTTTGCTATAATGTGCTATAAAAAGCTCCATACGAAGTGCAACATGATGAAGGTGAAGCTTTACCGTCGACCGAATTTTAAAATTCCGGTGGCCTTGGCAGGTAATATTTATGTGTGAGATTTAGAAATCAACTTGATACATTTTGTGTACATTTTCAATATCAGTGAATCTATAGCCAATTGGAACCAAGACACTACTAAACAGACACAGGGCGGCCATCTGTTCGCATACGACTTCTATTTCCAATACAAAGAGCCAAGCAACGTTTAAATATAAATTATCCATTCTTTTTATCTACTTCATTCGCGTCCAACAAGAAGTTTTGATAATGATTTAGTCTACTTTTGCTGAACCGATTCCTGGGCTTCAACAGGGCTTCGATCGTTTGCGATTGCTCGATCGGAATGAATGAATGAATCACGATACATCTTCCAACCGATTGGCAGACACCATTTGGTGCTTTCAACATCGCACACGCAGTTGCAGCAGCAGCCGCACCACCACCACCATAAATCCTTGAGCGGCCACCAGAAGTAAAGTAGATGATTTTCTCGCCCCGTTACTCGGGCTTCTGTGACTCTCGGTGGCAAATTGGTTCGGAGTGATTTTTTTCTGTTGTAAGCTTAGCTCCGACGTTAAGTGAATATAATATCGCGCATTGTCGGGGCAACACTTACACTACAATGTGGCACGAATCGGAAACGTTTACCGATCGGTTGAGCATGGGTTTACCATTAGCCAATTAGGCGCAATTGAGGATTCACTCACTCGGGAGTCAGCGTATGCTCCCGTAATTTGACTATAGTGCTGTGAGTTTTCGTTCAACGATATTTATGCCTTTTTTGGTCGTCCAGCCAAACGGTGGTATGTTGTAACAATTTGGAAGGACACAACTTACAGTCGACTACATTAATTGAAAAGTATGACTAGGTTTCCAGGATAGAATGTTACAATACTTTCGCGAATGGTAATGCTGATTTATGACGCCATCGTGTCTTCAATGTGACAAAGTGTCGTCCCACATTCGCGGCATACGAGAGCAATTGCTATACTCTGCCACTTGACAACTGCACAAAATATTAGGCATAACAATAGCGTTCGCGAGAGGATGATCAACAGTTTTGCAGAAGATTTATTGGCGAATGGCGCATCTATCGGAAACTTCTGAGCGAACGAAACGGCGTCGTCGTCGTCGTCCGAACGATGGTTTGAGGAAAAACATTGACTTTCGATGGACGTTCGAATTCGCTCGTGGGCGCACTTCCATTAGCCAGTCGGAGTGGTTAATTGACGTGTTGTCGTAAGGTCAGATGCAATGATGAACGATTCCCCTGGCGCAGTGGAAAATTACTGCCGGAACGTCTTTATTCGCCACATCCGGTGCCAGTAGTGTGCGGGTTTGGTATTCAGGTGTTGGTAAAGGAGTTTTTTAGCTTATTTATAACGCAAGACTTCATTGCAACTAATCTTTTCAAACAGTTTTGCAAAGTGGAAAATGAAATCGTTTTTGGAAACAATACTTTTTTTATGATGCTTTGACTAGTTGACATCTTGTAGCTTTGCCTTTTTTCGGAGAAGATTTGAAAAATACAAAATTGATCTATATTTTCTACAATAATCCCCGAACGATCAACTTTTTGGCTGCTGCCCGACGGCAACGCTACTCAAGCGCGTCGTTCAGAACGTGGGGCTATTTCAGAATCTTTATTATAACATTCAATTTATAACACGTTTTCCTTCCAACTCCTAGCCTATACTTTACACCTGGGGATATGCGTGAACCTTCTTGCAGCAATGGTAACTTGATTGAGTAACAATAAAACAAAAAAACATCATTCACAGTTTTACAGGCGTACAAATTCAAGCCATTACTTATTTTCTCTTACACGTGGGTAAGGTACTAAGGATGGAAAGTTTGTTCGATGTGTTTCCGCGAACGCAAACGCTGCTCCAAATGCAAATGTTTTCCCGGTAGGCGGATATCGTTGACTCAAATCGATCGGCTTATGATGGTTATGGCAGTATTTACATCATCGTTTTCCTTTTTTCCTCATAAAAAGGGTTTTTTTTAAATGTTGCTTTGCTCACTTTGCTGATTAAAATACTTTCGATATAGTTTTTTTTTTGTTCTCCTACTAGTTGTTTTTTTTCTTCTAGTGGGATGGATTTTTTCGAGTGAGTAAATTTCGTACTTATCGCATTTATGCTACACCCCTCCGATTCTGCATTCTGTGCAATACAGCCGAGGGGTTGCGTTTCGCTCGCTCCGTTCTCTACTACTAGGTGTTCTTTCCAGAGAAAATTCCTTTAAGGCGCGGCAAGGGTCTGTATATCGGTGCGTGTGAATGTGTGCCATTCTTTGAGGGATGGAGGGGGAATCGCTACTGGCCCTGTAGAGTGGACGGGAGTCCACGGGAGGGGTTGGGACTGACTGGCGCCCATGTGCTTGGGACGATACTGATTCTAGTGCGACACTTACAAGATATAGCGGGGAAGTCAAGTAATGAGTATTGACCACTAGCTTAGAAAATTGATTTATCTACGATCGCTCGACCAACTGCGGTGGCCAGCGTATCCGGCTGGTTCCCGTTGCTCGAGCTACCCTGTTGAAATCGCGGATCGTCCAATCCGGGCGGGGCTTACTGGTATCCGTTGAAGCCTCCGTTGCCACCGTAGCCGCCGTTACCGTTGCCTCCGTTGGCACCGTTGCCCACATCCTCGTAGGTGATCGTCGGGCGGTATCCGTTCTGGTCGGCCTCGTAGTTCACAACCTACGAATTCGATGCGATCGGTGAAATTGTTATAGCCAGGCCAGTTTTGTGTTCCCCATTGACCCGTCATTCCTCCCGAACTTACTTGCTTGCGACCATCGGGAAGCAGGACGTAGTAGCGGCCGACGGTTCGGTCTCCGTCGCGGGACTCCATGTGTCCGAAGTCGTTGCCGGAAGCGAAGTCCTCCACCTTGTACTCGAAAGAGTACTTGGCCGGCTGAGCGTTGGCGTCCTCGTAGCTGTATCCGTTGTTTCCACCGTTTCCACCGTTTCCACCGTTTCCACCGTTGCCGGTGGGAGCGCCGTACTGCTGCGACGGCGCGGCGTAGCTTCCACCGCTGGCGGAGCCCGAGGGGTAGTTGTAACCATTATCGTTTGCGTTATAGTTGTAACCGTTATTCCCATTGAAGGACTGGCTCGGGGGCAGATAGTTGCTGGACGGGGCGGTGAACCCGTTGCGGGGTGCCGGCGGTTCGGCCGTGGCGAGGGCGACCAGCGAGAGGACGGCAACAGCGACGAAGACCTGCAATGCAATCGGTTTTACAGCAACGGGCACACTTAATCGGGCGGATTTCGGTGAGAAGGGAATCGGAAAATGCGCCCTCGAAGGTGGCCTGTTTTTCAACACAAGTATCGTTCCGGGACGCCTCTAAAACGCAACTCGCGATCAGATGATCGGCGCGAACACAACTGCTCGAGTCACCTTCAACGCGGTACGCGTGTGTCTCACTACGACTGACACCATGGTTCGGTGCGCGCGCTGCTGTCTTGTGGAAGGCCTTTTTTGCTGCCCACCCCCCCCTATCGTCGTGAACGTCTTCCGTTTTTTGTTGTGGTGACCAATATTTGAACAATTTACGTCACCCGCGTCCAATACCGACTAAACTTCGGCTGCGGGGCAGGGCTGAATTTCGGGCCATTCAAAGCTCGTTTGGTCGACGTTGATCGTCCGATGGTGGCGGCCCCACAAAGCTGTCGTTTATGGTAGCGCGCGAAGCCGAAAGACGGGAAATCACGAGAGCAGACGCGGAACACGCGACTTTGCGATTGTATCGCTGCATGCGACGCTGTGTTGGCGCGAAATAATCAATCAACAGCAGCACGTGTTGTTGAACGCTGCTAATCGTTTGCCTTGTTGCATTGAAAATCATGGCACGAGGAAATAAGCCTGCTGCTATGCTGGTGAGATGCTGTATGTCATAATCACTACATTAAGTGGTTTGAGGAGTTTGAGAAGAGCCTAAGCTCGACCTCGGATTGTAGAGAGATTTTAATAAAAGAGAACCATCGCTTGTTCCCGTCAGATATTTACTGAAGAACGTATGACGATTTAAAACAGAATCCTCATTGTGCACGGGGATAAATCTAGCTTCCTTTCATTCTTTTCCTGTACATTACATTATTACATTTCATGAAGGCATGGAACGCTTTGGGCAGTGTTACTATGTTTTATGTAGAACTGTTAAGTATAAACTATGAAACTTTTATAAAGTAAGGAAGTAAAGCATGAAAAATATTAATTTTCGATACTGATTTCATATCGACAAAGTTTCGACAAAGATCCCTAAATAAGTGTGTGCATGCATAAGTAGTTGATCGTAATGGAATTGGTGTTACAAAAAAAATCGATTTTGTATAATAATAAATAGCAGTTTGATGGAAAAACTATATTGTTTAAGGAAAGGCAAAATAAGGAAAATTGGCCGATATTTTACTATTTATTCTTTAACTACTAAGAACCTGGCCCTGCATTTTTATTCCTGATTGGGTTGCTTTACTAGCTGGAACATGGAACTGACCAGTATGTAATAGTAAGTTTATTAACAATGAATGCTATGTTTTCAGGCAAATTGTTTTGTGGAGCAGATTCTGAATAGATGGTTTTGATTTCGTTTCTATGTGGGTTAAACTTCATTAACATTTCTGCAGCGTTTATAAACATCATTCCAGTTCGAGAAAGGTCTGAAACAACGATTCTCTGGCTAAGATTTGACTTAACATTGTGACTCCACATTGCCACAACAAACGGATATTCCTCGCCCATACTGCACTGCTGCATTCCCGGCTGAGTCACTTCACTATACAAACCATTTTTTTTAAATAATATTTCACCGCAGGAGTAGCAATTCCTGGTGTCGTACCTTCATTTTGCTAAGGATGTTGTAAACGTTTTGCGAAGCAAACATGCACACGATTTGATTCAACAAGGATCACTGTTGCTGTTGTTGCACTGCACTGAAAAACAAAATGGAGATAGAAGAACACCGTTTGTCGTTAGGATTACTTTTAACTGAATTTTGAATAGTGGCACAAAAACGAAAAATCCGAATATATGAACTGTTTCACACTGTATTCGGTGTCTCGAGAATGATTCTAGTGCAATATAAATGAACGTTAAATGCGCCCGTACCGAAACTGCACCGGGTTGAGCTGCGCTGAGGCTTTGTACTCCTGATGACGGTTAATTTGTTTATGATTTGATACAATCATGTCGGCCGTATTTATATACCGCCGCCGAGACGCAGCATCGCATAGTGAGCCGCTATAGTACCTGCGCCGGAGAGTCTACTAAGAAAGGAACAAAAAAAAAAAAAGGTCCACTCGGTGGCGGAGGCTGCTGTCTCTTCTTCACCCACGGTCGCGAAGCGTACGGAGCGGCCACCAGCGCCTCAGCATCGGGCATCTTCGCGCTGCATTGTCTGTGGGAGCGCGTGTCGCGAAAGGCTTCCAAATCCCGCGCGCGCGCGCCCGGTCCCCGTTGCCGAAAGATGCGCGAGAGAACGAGCGAATCCGAGCACTTCTTGGCCGGCCCGAAAGACGTGTAGCATCGGCCACGCGAAAAGCCTCAAAAACCGTCTAGGAGAATGGCCGCGCGCGCGGATGAGCGGAGGGAGGGGTTGGGGGAACCCTGCGCGGGGGAATAAAGAAGATCAAAAGAGAATGGAGTGCTCGTCGGATGCTCACCGAAAGGAAGGGAGTATACCGACACTCTGGGAGAGGGAGGCCGAGTTCAGGCCCGACGGCCCCAGAGCGGAACGCCGCTTCTTCGTTCGGTCAGGCGCGTTTGAAAGAACGTCAAAGCGTTGTCAGATCGGCCGATCGCGAGATGATCGGCCGACGCTCCGCCGTTCCGGTGCCCTCTCTCACCTGCCGAGCCGCCGAGAGGTCGCCCCCATTCTCGGGACGATCCCTTCGCCGAAACCCGAAACGGAACACGGCACGGCAAAAATTGGTTCACATACTCGAGACTCGGGGCCATCCGAGGTGGGAAGGGACCGTACTTCACTCTACTTTGTATCCCATTCGCGTCGAAATGTTAGCGGGAAGATGCGGTCCCGTCGGTGACGCCGGCTGCCCGGGCGCGCATCACACGTGGCGTATACGGAGCAGCGCGAGTCCACGCGCACGCCCCGCGCACGACGCTCCATTCTTAACACTTGACGCTCGACGACCCTCGAAGCCGGATCGTTTGAGGGAGGAAGGGGGGGGGGGGGAGATTGCAGCTTTACTTTCAATTTCGCTCCAGCGAACGGGCATGTAGCCGTTCCGCCAGGCTTTTCCCTGTCGCCGTCGCGCACAACGGAGCCATCACTTATTCTATCGCCGTTCGGGCCGAACTTTTGCCACACCGTTAAACTGGCGTGTAAAAATGGCAGATTGTAGTTTCAAACCGATTTTCACGCTTCTATGCTGCGTTAGATGCTCTTCTGGTGTTTTTTTTTCTTCCTCTTTTGTTTCTGCCCCCTTCAGTTTTGTACGTTTCCATTCGAATGCTTCTTCTTCTTCTGGAAGATGCACCACCCGGTTCGTCACCATCCACCCACCCCATTCGCCGATATGCAAACGCGATGCACATTAAATAGTGCGAATAGTTTCGAGCCGACAGACAGAACGAACGGCTGCCGGTGCTGGATGGTGATCATAGATTAGATACGCAACCTGTTGCAGCTTCTGCACTCGGCATCTTTACATCTTTCGAAAGATGTGGATTTTTTTTCACTCTCTCTCGCTCTCTCTCCTTCTTCGATCGACTCATCTCAGGAAACAATTTGGTGCCGCATTTATGCCCAGCTTGTTGACACCATGGACAATTGCGATTCGATATGAGAAGTCATTAAAATTCCAGCTAGAACGTGCTTCTTTTAAGAAGTCAGAACGATTAATTTGTTTTCGTAAGCGTAAAAGGAATTTCATGGAGTGTCAGAATGAACGAATCAGTACTCTTACAAAAGTAAAATTCTTACAAAAGAAACGGGTAACCTATACATGATTTATTGCAATAAATATCTAAGATAAAGAAACTGCAGATGAATTTAACTAATAACATTAATAAAGTGTAACATAAAGTCTCTCAACACCATAAGAGAGATAAATACAATGATGGAGATAACATATAATTTCTTGAAAGTTTTATTATCTTATTTTCATTTGGAGAATATTTTGATTAATTTAATTCCTTCCCCTAATCTTAAACAGCCTCTGTCTAATATGTACAAACATAGTTTTATGCACTGGCTGCTTAGTTTAAGTGATTTGCTGCTGTTATTTAGTATTGACTAATCGTTTAAAGTTTTTTGCATCTTTTTATGTTAATTTTGGTAGGCTTTTTCATCTAAATTATCTTGTCCCGCAAGTGCGACGAGAGATAAATAGTTTTTTTTTCTCGCTGCTCAAGTTAAACAGCTTTCAACTTTGTTGATGTAATACCCTAGCGCTGATAGTATCTGTGTGGTGCATCTTCATGGTTTGGCTCTCTGGTTGCGCTGCCCGGTGATATAGTACCTTACCTTTCACCCGCTCTCACCGCCTTTTAATCTTTGTTTAATTTTCGCGAACAAGTGAAACCCAAAACTCGCCTCCAGTTATCCAGTTTATTTCGGTCGAGTAATTTGACACCACGGTCAGCTTCGACTGCTACCGACGATGCTGCCTAGTTTTCTTCACCTAGTGGAAGGGGCAGGTCTATCGCCCCCCACCCCCCCCGGGGGAGAGATGGGCCATTGCATTTCACTGCATTTCGCAGTGCGGGTTTAATGAAAAAACGGGGCGACAGACGGTTCAACAAATATTAATTAGCGCATTTCAACTCATTGGGGGCGAAAAAGGGGGTCAGGTTTTGATCTGCTGTTGAATATAAAACGGTTATAAAACGGTGCAGGCCAGTCCCAAGCTGCAACGAGTTGACCTGACCCGACTTGACGGGCAGGGGTTCAAATCTCATCCCGGAACTGGCCACCGTTAATTTTTTGTCCAAAAATGTCGGTTGTATTCGATTATTTCTTCATTAAGGTAAAAACTGACAAATCTGGAATGTCTGGAAGTAGACAGGACAGGACGCGGTAGGATGGTAGTCGTAGTCCGCTCTGTCCGCGATGCTGCCTGAGGTGTGTCTTTCTGGCCGATGTGACGAAACCAGCAGACCTAAGAGACGGTCAGAAAAATCGGTGCAACTGCGCCGGGGCACAAATACAGCCTATCAAACTACGTTAATAGCAATGTCCCGCTTCCTAGGCAGAGCGGGCCGCGTGCTCATCCCAGCCGCCGCCACAGAGCAAACTCATAATGGTAGTAAAAGAGATTGCACTTAATTAGCGAAAATGGAAGGAGCAGAAAAAATATTCGTAATTGCATGTGTTTATGATGCACTGGGCGCTCGGTGCATCCCGCCGAGAGGCGAGAAGTGCATCGCAACAGCATGGTGTAAATCTGGTTCTTCGCACACGTTCCCACACAAGGACTGGAATGTGCGATGCAGATGCCTTTCGGCGGATTCGACTGTAGGGCATGCGGACGACGACGCGCTCAGATATTCGCGTGTGATCAATTGCTATTCGCTCATCCGGCGAGTGGAGCGGGGTTGAACTTGAGCAGTCCGAAAGTCGTTCGCGATCGCGATCGGCTAATTGCCGGAGGAAATTAATATTTCTGTCCGATCGGTTGGCGGAACCCGACGCTGCAATCGATGGGTGATTGCAGCCACCTCCAACGATAACACACTGAGGATGAACGAAGGACGACGACGACGACGAAGACGAGCATGCTCAAGCGTAATTCTATTGTCCGAAGGTCGGTGGAGTATTTACTGATGACTGAAGTTTTTGTATAACATTGGAAGAGCCCAGACGATGGGGAGGACCCCAAAAACGGATACCAAGCAAGCGATATGCGTCGAAGGCCTTTTACTCCCATTTGCAACGGAACTCCCGAGTGGTGGTAATGTAAGGACGTTGGATATTGGCACGTTAAAAATACAACTTATAGCCTTACGGTTGATTTGTTTTACTTTTTACTTACATCCACTAGCAAGTCAAGCAAAAGTGACTTGTTTACAATGAAATAAATATTCAATTACAAAAAATCTCAATTGCAGCTGTCAGCGCGTTCGTGGGAACTACAGCAAGACGAAACTCTGTCGAATATATTACGTGTGCACGTTACAAGTATTTGG
>JAOEFI010018876.1:0-49430 GCA_034621735.1 Anopheles plumbeus | reverse complement strand
CTAACAACTGAGTTACAGTGCCCGATTCGATTCCGGGTGATACTATCTATACATCTGAGTCACTAGAATTTCTTTTTTAAATCAGCACCATTCTTATTGAGAGCAGAAGACTCTAACAACTGAGTTACAGTGCCCGATTCGATTCCGGGTGATACTATCTATACATCTGAGTCACTAGAATTTCTTTTTGTGACGATAAGATGCTCGCACCGGCGCAGACCGGGGATCTGTTACCAACCATATAAATATGTTTTACTTTGTTTAAGGCGACCCGCGTGCAGCCTACCGAACCAATTTCTTTGAGGCAAATCACCAAACCCTCTCAACCACTAATATTACGACCACTCGATTTAATACTCTGACACGAGCGCGCATAGATTAAAATCCAGCTTTACTCCCGAGATTCACGCTCTCCACATCGAGGAACAGCATCAGCATCACCATCGTCGTCGGAGTCCCATGTGATGTCCCCTCTCCTCATTCTAGTTTGATGCCTCACATCGATTATCTGCAGACAAAAACAGATTTGACAAAGGTAATAGCATATAGAAATAATTGACGGACGATGCTAGAATCAAGTACCCAGTCTTCGCTCCGGATTCACATGGCTTAAATCTCCCGAAGGGCAGATTGGCAAAGTCGCTTGTAGACAGTGATGCGATCTATCAGAACCAACACCAGCAGGTAGAGGGATAAAAACACCTTATTCGAGTGGTCCACAATATTGTGTGACTTCCACCCACGCTTTAACGCAACCAATCGTTCGGCCCGCCTGATACGAAGGCTCTCATGGCCTTACGGCGTGTAGCGCCTGCGTAAGGAACTGGTTTGTGTTTCGGTCGGTTCCATTCACCGCTATGCCTTAGACTCTCCGTTTCAGCCTTAAAGCGAAGGCACACGCAGACAAACAAAAAATATACGCGTACGAAGGAACATCTAGCACAACTTGTCTTCATTTTTGTCACATTGTTGTACACACTGTCCTGATAGAACTCGACGGCCTTCAGCTGTGCTCTCAACGTGATAAATAATTTTTATTGTTATAGAGGTGTTGTCTTTCTTCATAGCATACTTCGATGGTTTGTGGTTCGTCGAAGCGTAGTAGAAAATTCGAGAAACGAGAAACATCTCAAATCTTCGATTAAGGCTGTAGGCGTACGCGTAACCAAGACTCCATCGCGCATCCATCGGTGGGAAGGTATATATTTTTTTCTTCTTGGACGATAAATACCCCTTAAATTCTAAACAGTGATGATCATGCACTACCTCAAATCAATAGTAATCACTAACGTGAAATTTGGTCCGCACATCATGTACTTCATCAATTCAAGCATGTTAAGAAAACAAGAGTCTTTCCACCGTTCAATTGCGGTAATGTTGGTCACACAAATTCATTCCTCCCTGAATAACCGATTGTGAAAATGACACAGATGAGCCCTAAAAACTCATCGATAACTGGCCCATAACAGATTTATTCATGGTAACATAAAAGGGCGGCTGCGAATCGTTCATCATGACTTTGTTTTTCTGGTGGTTATGCATAAGCAACGGATCCACAGTATTTTATATGGCGTACAATCATTCGTCTCCCATGGTAGATAGCTTGACCGCGACGCACTTCGATAATATTAAAGAACAGCACACTAGTAAATAAATCACACATTTATTACGTCTTTTCGCTAAATTTAACATTACCAATCCATCGGTCGAATCACCTGGTGGACGTAAACGGAAAGAGGCAGCTGAAGCTACATACCCTTTGCCCCGGTTTGGTTATGTTGGCCGGATCACAGTGATTGTTCTCTTCTCGATTGAGCGGGGAATGAGCTCGCGCTGTTGTAAATCGCTTATACTTTGTTCAGCCAGAGGAGCCCTAGCTGCTACCGACTGAACATTGGCTTCAGCAAACCTGAAGATTTATAATTGTTCCAGAATGTTCTGCATTAAGTTTTGTACTTCTCGGAGCCTAGAGCAAATGGACGTGTCACGGACCCAAAAATCGAAATTCAGCGTTGCTGCCAGTAGGTCTCTCTCCAAAACCAACAGGACTTGCAACGACTATGAGCTCTCTGCAGTGCGAGCAATTGCCAAATGTTACACACTTCTGTATTCACATCCAAAAGAAAAGCTCCGTTTGAGTGACTCGTGCCTTATGTGCCTATGAATTTCGGCCAATATTGCGACGGCAAAGGCATGGCACGGAGCACGGAGAAAAAGCTTGTATTTTCTACGAGCAACATCCCTCAGAGACGATTTCAGCATTTTTATTTGGTTCACTGACTATCCCATAGCTACGTTTTCTTTTCCGCACGGGATACCTATGAAAACTTCAACCTGTGTGAGAGGCAGGCAGGATCGCAGCATTGGAGCACTGCGCGGAGATTAAGTGAACAAGCAATCCGGGGCAAGCAGGCCTAGGAAGGATAGGACAATTTGAAAGAATTAAATTCTCCTGAAATTCGTTTAATTGAATTGAAGCAGAGCATGGAGTAGTATAAACACGTGAATCGTCATGCGAACTACCGAAATATTTTCCTTTTCGCGCACACACACGCTAGATTTCACTAGCTCTTGCTCTTGTTCTATCGCTAGTGCTCATGCGTAGGTTTCTCACCCTTCCCCCATTATAGCGGATGATGTTGTGGTTGATTTTCTGGAAAACGGCCACTTGAACTTTCTGAGGATGCAATCTCCAGATTGGGTAAAATGCAGGTAAAATGCATCGACTAGAAGGTTCGCAGGCATACCTTCACTCGAACGTGTATGTGTGCCTTTTGGCGAGAATGCGAGAGACAAAGTTTTCGGTTCAAGCGGCCAGACCGGTTTGGACTGATAGTTTCGCTGCGGAGCTAGGGCTGATTTGAGCATTATTTTCACAAGGATAGATTATAGTTATATCATTTTGATGAAGAAACACAAACTCCTGCAATGCAGATGCAATTCAACTTTGCATCTCTCACAAAAATCGTACGCTTGCTGCTCGATGTTTGGATATTTTTTTTGGCACGCCCTGCGGATGGATTCCAAAACGGCTACCATGCCAATGCCGCGCTCTGAATTAACCTTTATTCACCGTACATTTTCTTAGCAAGATCGAAACAATTGTTACGAGTGAATGTTCGTATTATCCCGACTCGGCATATCGAGTATGGAAGGACATTCGTAATATTAGCTACATCGTTCGCTACCAGATTGCGCTAGTGGAAATAATAGAATTCTGGGAGGAATGGATAATTGTTTCTGATAATGTTGTACATTTCTAACCTCTGTGCCACTGCAAAGAATATCCGCACTTAATGAAAAAACCATTAGGTCGGGGTATGAGTTTATTATACGTAGAAAACGCTTCAACGACGTGGAAAACGACTGTGTGAAAGTCGGACAAGCATGACGGGCTCTATATTCGATCCGGCTCCGGCCTACCAGTCCGACGTGACACATCAGGACAGGCGTTCAACCCGATCAGCTTAGAACTAATATTGGGAACTCCAGGCGATGCTTCTCGCCTCGTAGCTTCGAGCGTTGAGAGGCGTCGAAAGACCAACCAGCTTGGCCCCTCTCAGTCTTTCGAGTAACGGCACCTCTCTGTAGGCTCTTAAGATAAGATAATTCATAACATTGGGAGTAACTTCGAAAGCTGTTTCCTTGATTACAATTTAGTTGTTTTCAGTAGGATAGGGCGTATACGATTAGATTTTTGATGGTTTATTTTACTCTGAGCTTAACCGCCATTTGCGTCTCAGTTGCAGAGTCTGACCGACAATAATTAAGTCTTTCTGAAGTGTGATATTTTCCCCAATATCCCTCAGTACCAGACGAACTACCTAAAGTGTAGTCAAATCTCACTCCATAACACTATACACGCCTGTCTAAAAAAGCCGACTAGCACTTGTTATCAATACAATGATGTCTGTCATTTAGCAATATCGGTACAGTGTCGCAATAATAAAATATGCCGTGCCGAGTATTTGTCACAAATGCACAATGCTAGCGGGAGTGAATTTGAAGCTACGATGAAATTACTATCGAAATTTTAAAATGCTTTTTTTGCCTATATTACTTGCTCGCCTTGCACGTTATTTTGACTTCAAACATTGACCTTGAGCACCGACTGACGATTAAAAGTGGTTCTACTTGGCCACTTGCGTGGAAAATGTTTCATAACATTGTTGTAACTATCTTTGTTCTTATCTGTTTCAAATGACCTTGTATTCTTTTTTTACCGCACTAAAAACCACCTGCTCGGTCCAAGCAACGTCCTTATCCTTTATGAAAAATATTTCATAAAATTGTTTTAACTATCTTTATACTTATCTGTTTTAAATTACGGTGTGATTTAAATTGAATGTTAGGTTTTAAACTTCAAAATATGTTTTCTGAAGTTGCTGCGCAGTGAATGTGCAGCATGATTGTGAATTTTTTCTTTTTTTTTTTGCACGACTGTAGTGCACATGGAAAAAGTTGGTTTAATCAGCTAAAAGTCTTTTGAAATAGTCTCGTTTTGCAGCGCGGACCACGTTAGCCGGGGAGATTTTTCGTTCAGCGAATACACTGAAAGTTAAAGCTGCGATACGATTGGCCCAGAGCTGTGTAAATGGTCTCCCATGAGCGATGTCTCTCAATGAGAATGCTCAAATCACAGCGCCGACAGTGTTAACCAATCACCAATAACAGAGCAAAATTGATTTAGCCAATAATTGATAACACTGTGATAGCGTGTGCGTTGCCCTGCTGCTAAAGGAGAACACCAAATAGCTGTTTCCTCGTTTCCACTTTCCACGGTCACGATGTGAATAACTTTCTGGATCTGTTATTCATTCCTATAGCGTGGCCATTACATATCCATTGGGTCATTTTAAGTATATGGATAAGACGGTTTCTCCCCCTCCCCACCTTGGTTTGCGTACCGTCCTGCAGCCGACAGCTCCTATACCGTTATCGCTGACTGGCGCTGATTTGCGCACCTGGCTTAGCGGTAGAATTATGACACCTATTCTATCATCATAGGGGCAGTACGTAGGCAGCACGTCGTGCAAAGTAGGCAGGTTGATGGTTTTCCAGCCCAAGCGAATCGAGCTAGAGAAACGGAATTGAATCACATCACAATCACAAAATGAATGAAATTCATAGAAAATTTGGGACAAAAATTAATTATAGTTTATTACTAAAAATTAATTAAAGTAGCTACAAGATTAAAAATACGTTTTGTTTGGCAAGGTTGTGTGACGATGCTACAGAACTGTTGAATAATGCGATAGCAATTCCGGAACGGTACCACAGCTAATCCATCAATTGATCTTCATCATTTCCTGATTGTGGAGCTACCTCTTGTCGCCAAAATCTCCACATTTTGGCTTTTAGTGCCACTTTTGAATTCTACTAGTGCAATGTTTAATAAGCATTACATGTATAGAAGAAGCTGAAATTCTGATTAATGAACACTCATCACTGGTTTCAGGCCTCCCTTGGAAAGTATTTTGCAAGCAGCTATCAACCGTTCGCACGCAGCACCGACGTATCCACCATCACAAGCCGAGAATGAAAAGTATTTTCTCTCCAGAGCCGAGATAATGAAGAAGGTTTGGTGCGGAAAAATGTTAAACCTTTTCTACAGATCCGGCTTTTGTTCGTTTGATATTGCTCAAGAATTCAATCAATTGAAATGCAATTATATTGTTAGTCTCTCCGTCGCCGTTGCTCCCAGAAGCATTCTGCTGCTGGATGGTTCTCGAAAATTATTAATTGCTTTCTACGCAATCTGAACCTAGAATTTGATCGTTACCTCTATCAGAACCGCTACTGTTGAACATTCGATTTTCAATGAAGGACGGTTTTTTGTGATAATAATCGTTGAACAAATTCGTTCAATCAATGACAGTCTACTTTAGCTACTTCGATCGCAAATAGTGTGTTGCTCGTTTTAATGGAAATAATGGACGCTGCGATACAGGCGTAGAGAGGCAGGCAGTTGACTCGGATATGAACGGGGACACTGTGGCGGAACGGGAGGAAATGGGACATTCTTTTTCTTCTACTCTTTGGATACCTCTATTTCGAATTAACGGGAAGTTTCATCAGGACACGTCACATGCCACAAAAAAACGAGTAGAAATTATTAATAGTTTCTATTGAGGTTCGTGGATGAATTTAACTGAAGATTAATCCGTTCCTTGAAACGAGAGAATGATGATATACCAAACTCTCCCTCGTTCGCCTCAGCTTAATAGGATTCGCATTAGACAATTGAACAAGAATCAAGGAGTGAATCGCAATTTTCCTGTTTCCTCATTCCTGTTCGCCCGCACTCTGGGAGGATGCAACGGCTACCACCAGCGCGAATGGATGCGGAAGAACTAAAAGTAACAGTAGTTTTAAAAAATAATGCGGAAATATAAAAACCTGCGCCGCTGAGGCATTTAAGGTAAAGATGTGTCTACCAGGACTTGATGGAGGGAATGAAAAAGATTGTGAACAGAATTAACACAGGACATAACTACCGTCACGTATGGCAAAAGCCTCGAACCGTCTAATGCTGCGCTCATTCACTCATTAGCCTCGAAATTTCTTCAACCTTCCTCCTGATCGATTCAGCTTCACAACGTTATGCACGACGACGACAGCATTTCCTGATGCGTTGATAGTATGTATGTACGCCTGATTTTTCGTGCTGTCTACCTCCGAAAAAGAGAGAAAGGGAACGTAATAAATTGAGGGATACTGATTCGCGACGTGACACAGTTTTTCCTCTCAGAGTCCCGGTGATATCGTACGTTTCGTTATCACTCACTATCATGAATTTGTCAACGTTGCACGTGAACAAATTGAGATTGAGACATTCTAATCATTCTAACTTCGAGCTGCTTCATACATCCTACTTGAGAACATTGGACAGAAAATGCAGTCGATGGCAGATGTCACCCACATTTTGGGCTCGCCGATAACATAGCAAAGCGGAGTGGGGAAGCGAATAATTTAAATATAACAAAAAGCCTCGTACGCAGAAAACGACAACGTTTTAATGTGGGTACGCTAGGCTAGAGCCAAGCAAGCTTCAATCACATATAGATAAAATGAATCCATATCATACATTAGTAATTGGAAAATTCACACATGGTTTTCCAATATTCCTTGATTCGGTAAAGGTACTACGAGGGCATTGCTCAAAGCCCATCAACATTGTCAGTAGCGGGGTTGAATTCATAAATGAAGTTTTTTCAAATAAATAAACCATAGGGTGATCACTAAAGACCGCCTGGCGTTCAACACATATTGCCACATATTACCTTTGGTATGATGGGGTCATTTAATGATTTCCCTTCCACGTAGAACTGCACACTTTTTCAAGTTCTAGGCTACTTTAAATTTCAAACCTTCGAGCTCCGTTTAGGTAAACGTTTTTCTAACCGTGCACGCCTTACTCCTAATACGAATGTAGGCGAGCTGATCATTCGTGGGTTTGCGTTGGAAGATTGTCTGAAATGTTCATTCCCATTGTAGTGAGAAAGCAGAGAGGCCCATAACATCGTACAACTCGTGCTCCGGGCATTTAGTTCTGTCCTGCCACGCATCTTTTTCCGTTCACGATAATTTACGCAACGTTGCTTAAGGGTAGTTGACTTTACGGAGAATTTCTCGCTAAACAACGAAAATAAAAAAACAAACATAATGATGGCTTTCCTTCTCTGTTTGACATGTCTTCATTTCTAACACGAATTCGTTGCCGGGAAAACTCAAAAGCAAAGGAACCGAAACCTTCGACTGATTATAAACATCGGGTTCCGCAATGCGGAAGTAGTTTTGTGTTGAGAAACTGCCACCCAATCTTTTTTTCTTCAACCCATCCCCATCCGTGTTACATATCACACACAGACCATGCCATGGAAATATGATGCTTTCAAAAGAAACGAAGTTGTGAAAGCCTAAAACCTTTACTACAAACAGTAAAAATCGATAATGTGTATATGATTTTCCTGGCGTTTTCCACCCTTGAAGAAAAATGCTTCGGAAAGGGTCCAGAGTAGTTGCAGGGAAATACGCGTTCGAATGGGGGAAACTGAACTGTAGGAGTAGGGGCGGGTGTGGATTGGAAGGAATATAGATGACGTTCCGGGCGGCACGGGGTAATCTTGAAAAATAGTCACGGGGGTCCAATTCACACTGTGTGTTTTTCCATCGTAGCTTTATCATCTTCCCTATCCGTCCCTCGAATGTGCGCCAAACTCCCGTTGCGTAGGGTTAGGAGGGGTTAACCAGTCGGAAAAAGGTATGTCGTTGGGGAGTTTTGATTGTAATGTTTCTTGCGCCGCCCCAGGGTAGCGTAAGACAATAAATCAAAATCAACATTCCAAGAAACCGTTGTGATGGGAGCGTCGAGAAGGAATAATTCAAATTATGCACAAAATTAATTTACACCAAAATTATGCAAAACTAAAGTGAAAGTATTATGCTGTAATTGTAGCGTATGGTATATAAAAGGAAAAGATAGGAGACGCCATCGAACGATTACCGACGAGTTTCACGAAATTAAATTAGAAGTAAACGAAAATAGTTCATTGGAGTATACATTAAACAGAAATTTATAAGCAGTCATCAAAATTCTGAAATAAAAAAAAATGGAAATTTATTGCCCTGGAAGAAACAAATGAATCTGAATTTACCATTTTCTCCCTACGTGTTTTTTAACGTGCCATTAGCCACAGGAACACCCACTTCCCGTCGGATATTTTTTGGAAAAACATTAGACTAGCGTCCCGTTTAGTCCCCCTTTCTCTAGAATTATCGTGATCGATTGGACGACGTTGCACTGCTTAGTTCGAAAAATAATTTCTCAGAAAAAAAAGCGTCCACGAACCGGAACGAACACGGCTCAACATGCATTCGGAACACGCTCATCGAACTGGCAGGCCCCAACACTGTTACTTTAACAAACTTCTTCGAACAGACAAAATTTCGGCGGGTGGGATATTAGTGCAGAAGGCGAAAGACACGCGCAGTGGACGTTGTCTAGGTGACGTCTGCGTGAGTCACCGCCACCATGTGTGTTGGCGAAAAAAAATGCTAAAAAGGTAGGAAAACGGAACACGGATAAAATATAATGTGTGAGGGGGGTTGAGAAAGGGGAACGGTAGGTGGGTCGTGGGCGGACTGTGACATTTGAGCTCTAGATGCCAGACTACAAAATGCAGAATATGACACGACGGAAACGAGCTCAGTCCTACCAGTGCCCTTGCAGCTCTCCCTTGGTCACAGAACAATCCCATCCAATATTCCGGTACGCTAGCGAAACGAGCCGAGGGCACGCAGAGCATTTCTTCGTTTTCCAGTTCCTATTTTGTATATTTTGTTTTCATGCGACAGTCGACACTGGGAGAAAAAATTCTATTCCTACAAGTGCTCAATGGAGAAGTTTCGAAGAGCAAACAAAAATCTACATACAAATAACTTGTCCTTGTAATTTGGAAAATTTCTCGAATTTCTTATAAATTTTACTTTTGTAAATGATTCTCCTACCGTGCCCATCTCAATGCATGCCATATTACGTGTAAATTTGTATTAATTACGAGAATTGATAATGTTTATGTTATGCTTCGCTATTCCTACATTACTACTCCTGCCTACTGCATTACCTATCCTCATCTCACCTCGTTGCACTACTACTACATGGCTATAAAGTCCTCTAGTGGTGATTCCGGAGAGTTTTCGAAAAAACTATTTAATACTTTAAGTATAATTCATTACACCGCTTAGTTTTCGGATAATATTATTATTATCACTATTATTATTATTAGCATTTGTCTCTTCGGTTTTGTGGACTGTGTTTTTCTGGGTCCGTAGATAATTCTAAGAGCAATCAAAATGCGTCTACTCTAAATTAACTTCAGATATCTTCTATTCTCTGTTCCATACACACTACAATAATTTGTGTAGACTACCATAATGTGCTTAATGTTATGTGAATGTAGCGCAACAATATTAATAGTATTAGTTATACTGCTACGTTTTACTCTATATCCATTTCACCTTCTGTGGCCTTTTTCTCTAATGGATGATGAAGCGGGAATGAACAAGGATCATATGTGGAATGTCCCAATCCACTTCATCTGTTTCTCATGCCCCCACATTGTTTAGCGTTCGTTTCCCGCCGTACCACAATCCTATCGGTGCACCATCTAAATTGGGAAGATTTATTTATATCCTGAAGGTCATTAACTTCTTGGGACTCGGAGATGCGCCATGAGAAACACGCTTCTCTTGTGCGTTGCTGGCACACCTCGCGACGAAGCAACACTGGAAGAGTCCATTCTTCAGGTTTCCACACGACGCGTTTCTTCGCTAGTGGCGGATGCACTTTTCCGTCATCCGTCGACCCACTCAAGCTCAAAACCATTTGGGAGGGAAAAGCGGAAATTGTCGTGCGATGACTATTTACATTTATCATGTCTTTCGCGCGGTCGGGACCAAACCCCTTCGTCCCACATGGTTCTGCGGAAATGGTTTCTTTCCACCCTCCTCTGAGTATTCTTCGTCCTCCTGTTTCATTCCGCCATTTTCCTCTGTCATTCACTGTATGCGGCGGCGGACCTGGAAGGTCGTATGGATATAACGAGACCGCGAAGAAAAAAGGACAGGCGTCGATGGCCTCGGCCAAATATGCTATGAAGGGAAATTGCTCGTCTCCTTACCCGATGCAACTGTATGTGCATTCGGATTCACCATTGCATCGGCTGAAATTGTCTAGCTGCGAACGACGAGCCTACCATATACGAATGTCTAACGCCGGGGCCAACAGTTACCAAGGCTAACTGAGAACGTGAGAGGAGAAGGAAAGGTTGATTTTTCGACAGTGGAAGGCATATTCCGCCCTGAGACTCGACGCACGGTCGATATGGGCAAGGGTGGCCGACATATAAGGTAAAAGAAGCTGAAAATAAAACAGTTGGAAACCTGTATAAGGCAGAATGAGACAACGCGAAAGGACATGAGAAGTAAGAATAGAGAACACACTAGAGAAACGCGATCAGAGGTAATGCAGACAAGGAAAATGTATCTATTCAAAAAGCACCAACCGTGTTTGTTCCTCGGAAAAATTCAGTCGAACTCCCATGAATAGGATGGGGATAGGATCTATGGGATCACATTACGGGTGAACAGAAACATAATCGAGAACATTTCCGTGCTATATTTTCCATTCCCTAGTTGAACATGTGTCGAACAAACTCGAAAAAAATGTGGAACAAACTCGGTCGTGTAAAGTTGCAACGTTGATCGCGGTGTTGCGTGCATTTAATTGTATCGTTCATTGTAGCGGTTGCGGTTTAAGTTCGAATTACTTCGTAGCCAATTTGATGTCACGATACACTTTGACACTCCACACTGTGCGAGGTGACATTGTATTGCAAACAAATCGACGATACAGGTATGAATGATTTATTGACTACGGTGCATGCATTATTTGGAAACGGTGAAGGAGGTTCTGTAAATTGTGAGTAGATCTGTAAATTGTGAGTTTTGCTACGAGGTATAATCCGTGGTCCACAAAATGTATCCCCTTCCATGGTCTTCCATGCGCTGCTGATTGGTCACTCCAAGAAGAAAACAAAAAATAAAAAAGAGTTAAAAATTTCTACTAATAAATCGAGTTGACCTTTCTGCTAAACTATCGAGCATTCGGTGTTCGTTTATGCCATTAGGTTTATTAGAATTGCCATTAGTGGACAGTCCCGTCCGGCCCCTGGTGGCTTTTCGAAGTCGATCTTGATTCGATTAGTCGCAATCTCATGTTGGCTGGGATACGAGGCGAAATAAAATTTACCGACAGGAAAAACTACAACAGTTCAACGACATTCAATGAGTAGCGCCCAACTGCAACCGTTTCTCCGGCAGCCGGTGGCATCGAGTAGAGATTCTACAGGACGAAATCTCGTGCTGAGGCTTCGGAATCATAACGGGATTTTCCAAGGGAAAGAAAACAAAATGTACCTTCATCGGCATATTTTTGCGAGTCCCTAGTGCCTGAATGTGAGATGTGGAAAAGCGAATATGGAAGAGCGGAGTAAAAAAACATTTGTGATTTCATATTCCGTTTCCGGCATCACTGTCGTCGTCATCATCGTCTTCGCCGTCACAACCGTTTTTCGTTCCGTTTTTTCAGCACTGCTCAAATACGGGCACCTCCTGCTGCCTAATTTCATAGCCCCATTTATTTGATACTAGGGCAAACAATTTGAAGGCAACAATAATTGTCTGTAATTGAAATATGTTTTAATTGATTTGAAAATTAAGTTATTTCCAATCAATTGCCTGACCGCCGGGAGCAATTAGGAGGAGGAGCGCTGAGGAGAGGTTTCAGAGGTTAGACGAGATAGGATGACGGAAGGCAGACAGAGACAAGTGGAAATTGAATAGAACATGGAATACGTTAAAATCACGCAGACATGACATGAAAGGTTCTATGGAACCGTATCGCTTCTGACGAGGAGGAAATGCGAGGAGGGCTCTACGCTGAAGGACTCGGGAAGGAACAAAAAAAAGTAACATGAGACAGAGACTCTGGTGCATCATTGTCTTAGAAGCAGACCAGCAACAAAAATGGGGTTGCTGGCAATATGTCTATGTTAAAAGCCTATGCCCTTCTATGTTAAAAGGAAATACAATGAAGAAAAAAATTAACAGAGAGCAATGAACGCTTGTTGACTGCATGCACCTTTCCCATTTTACCATGCACTATGCCAATGTTGTGCTCTCGATTCCACCAATCACACCCAACATATATTATCTATGATTCGATTGTGCAATTTATTACCGCCATTCGGAAAAGCCATGCTTCATGCAGAACGCTCACTAAACTGTATCCTAAGATAATCAAACACGAGCACGTTGCGCATTTGAAACACTCAATAATTTCCGGTTGAAGTGAGAGGTACCAGACTGCATTCTTAAGTTACGTAACTTTACTTAAAACTTAAGTTTAGCAGTGGGAGGCAGGTTTTTTATGCTAAGATAATCAATTATTAGGCAGTAAAAAAATAAAATAAAGAAAATGAAATTCATACTAAATACTCAATAAAAGGGCAAACAACTCATTTTTGTAGATATTTTAAATATTAAGATATAAGGGAGTCTGAAAGGCTGAAGTAATTCCTGAGAACGGTACGCGGGGGTGCAGAGTACGCTGAAACGGTAAACGCTCAGGTGTTTGGCGATGTGTTTGCTGTAGACTGCTGCCCTGCATGGATACCATTAATGTTTGAAGCGAATATTCGCCCATTCCATGGCGTGTATGTCGCAGAACCCTACTGTTTCGAACAGGTACTATAGCAACTGTACCTCGACAGTTCGCGATTGCCACGGGAAAGACTATACCGTTTGCTACTCGAGGACGAGATCATCATCATACACAGACTACAATTACCGTTAATCACGCTGCTTCTGAGGCAAATGCGGTAGTATTATTCTTTTCGAGTATCCCAGCCGTCGTTCATGAGATTTCTTCAGGCGCCACAAATTGTACTTGCGTGCATTAGCCCTCAAACAGCGTGTATGAATAATCATTGTTGCATTGATCATAGGACATGTACTTTTCCCAATCCTGTGCAATGGTGGGCATCTCCATCACATTTTTAGAGCTTCGTTTGTAGATGATTAGGTTTCATTTTAAAATTACAGCGAGCTAAAGCTGTGGAGGTGTACAAGAACACCAGCCCTTCATGTGTGGGGTTTTACCGCAGATTCATGATGATTTGGGTAATTGTCGCCGATTGGTCGTTGCGACTGTACCCTTCTGCCATCCAGACAGCCAACGGTAATAGTTATAACTTTAAATAACTGCAAATTATTGTCACACCATTGAGAGAACAACGTGACCCTTTTACGATTTCTGCTGGCCGTAACCCAAGCAGCTGCTGCACTCATCGAGGTTGAAGGAGAAGGAGCGAAGGTGGCCTCACATTAATTAGGACATCCCTTTACGTTTTTCAGCTGATTCGCCATGGCTTGGTTGGCCCACAACCGTACCAATAAGAAGCGTTCCCACCAGAGCAAAGCGTAATAGTCGGATGGGCGGAAGGCGAGACAGCCGAACGCGCACGATGCTGAAGACACGCCATCACGCGGAGGCGATTGCAACGTCATCTCAGGTCACACGGACAGCCATAAATTCTAGCCAAAATTCTCCAGCGAGCTATCAAAAGCGTCCTATGAACGTTTCGCCCGGAGGCGCACGGTTCGCCGATTGTGCTCCAGACACCGAGTCGCCCCCTGTTCCAAGCCGACTATCAACGCGCGATTCTGTCGACGGTGGTGGACGGCTTACACAAAGAAACGAATGCTAGCAGAGTGCAGTACATGCTGTTGATGGCAGGGCATCAATCTAAGTCGGGCGGGTGTGTTGGCAGCCTCTGCCGAGCGTTTGGAGACACGTTAGCGCTAATTAGCATTAAATGTGCTCCAGGATACCACACCATCGTATCATGAGTAGGATCCTTTTTCCTTGTTACATCTTTGGTACCTTTCGAAGGCTCGAGGAAATACACAGAACGATCACTGCTCTGCTTTTAGCGGCAAGCAAGGGCGCCAGTCTTGAGAAAATTACATCTTCGCTTCCGTCCCGCTCGCTGGAGATTCGTTATGTTAATTTATTAGAAAAACGAAGACATTTAGCCAAAATCCATAAATGCAACCTCAGAATCTGAGCTAAACACGCTTAAGCTATTAGTACAGAATCTGATACTACTTAAAATCTACTAAAGAGTAATATGTGTCAACGTTGAACAGATTGTCAAGAATAACGTCGCTACCAAATGAAACAATTTTTAAGCAGTTTTGTTTAGCAACACATGAAACATCGGTTAAAAACTTTCCTTATGTTTTAATTGTCTCTGGGTGTGAAGAGCTTTGGATAGGCCCTAAGGTGATATACCTCTTAGAAAGGACAAAAAAGCTGCAAGTCTGTACTTGGAGAGTCTGCCACTTCAACAGACTACAATCCACCCTCTTCGATTCTCCGTACATACTTTCTGAGGTACTTTCTTAGACTGATTATGTTTTATTGCACGTAAAATGTATCTAGCCCGTACTTAACGCCGACTGCAGCAGCAGCGGCAACAAAGAATTACTGTCATCGTACAAAGACTCCACGAGCGCGCGGCAATAATGGTGGTGCCAGTGACAGCCATTTGTTCCTTTTGAGTCGTTTTGGCTAGGGCTCTCTTCCGGTTCGGTAATCTCTTTTGAACGGGTTACGTGTCAATAGTCCCTTTCTGAGGCTAGAAGAAGCACTTCTCCTGCTTCCCATTATTTTCGACTGCCACACTTGAGGGGCTACCAGGGTATACTCCCCCACCCCCCTCTCTTCCATTCCTCACACACCTCCTATAGTTCCCGACACCCACCTTTTTCAATTTTTTTAGCTGGTGCCACTGTTAAAACTCAGCACCAACGAAGTTCATTAGGATTATATATGTGTGTGTTGGTGTGTGAGTTTTTCAATCATATTCCTTTTTAGCACGCCCTCACGCCCACTGAGACGACGCCGTACTCAAACGATAGCTCCTAATTATGCCTACCCCTTTTGCAGTAACATATTTTACGGCACTTGAAGTAGGGGTTGATACTGCAGGAAGAGTTTCCATCCACGTGCGTTTGTGTCATGAAGTAGCGGAAAGGCCTGTATCCACGGGCACGAACGTGCTTTATTGGTATTATTAGAAGATAACAAGTTGGCTTTATTGCTGATTTTGCGTCTGAGCGCTCTTCCGCGGTGCCAGTGTGTGAAAAGCGACAGTGGTGCATGTGGGCGATCGTGTAAACTGCACAGCGGGTCATAAAGTCCACCCGTTCCTTTACTAGGGCTGACGCATCACCAACGTGCCAGCAAGGAACTTCCTTCATCGCCCCGACGTTTGCATACCAACAAACCATCTTCCAAAGCGTTGGGTGGAGCGGTACTAAAGCCATTCCTGAGTTCGTATGAATCTACAAAGAAAACATCCCTACACTGAATCTGCGAAAACAGCTTGACTTCATGGACGTGCTGAGAATGGGGGCTCGTCAGAATCCTACCGCTCCAGTACACTCTTGAATTGATGGAATTGTTCTTTCGTGAAAGTGTGGTTTGTTTATCTGTGCATTGGTTGTATTCCACTCTTTCTAGACGAACTGCTCATAGCAGTCTCAGTTGTCGCCATCGTATTCAAAGTGAAAGTCATCTATGAGATATCTTTTATAAAATACGTACGTAAAATATGATTGTGGTATGTGCAAACGCATTGAATATACAAGAAACCAATGGACTTAACACTAATGGTAACATCAGGGGTGTTTCACAAACGATCTTATTTGAGCAATTTTTATAGAAAAAATTCTTGTCAATTTGTATTTGCCTATCCGAGTAGGCCAGTAATTTACTAATATTTTTTAAACGAAGAAAATCACACCAAAACCTTGTCCGAATGAGGTAGCTATGATGCAAAAACAAAACTGCTAACAATATAAGATTAGTACAAGCAATGATCTGTACAAGCAACGAATTCAGTATCTTCGATTTTATCTAATCAATGACACTATGAAAAACAACTCGTCTTAAATTCCGTATTCTTTTAATATCATTCCATTTTGGATGTGCAATATTTTATTTCGCAAAATTCAGATACTTTACTCCTAATTTTCTCTCTCATTGGGATTACTTCACTGAAGCCGACGATGGGAAGATTAGGGGAGCATAGCTTTGGCAAAGGCAGGGAAAATTTATCAGCTTATAATGCACTCGCACGGTTTGCTTATTCAATACTGTTCAAAAGGACATGCCATGCTCGAGAGAACCCAACACCAACCCATGCGCAATTAAGGCTTACCCCCTCCGATTGAGTCTGGAAAATACTACATAATGGAATGGGAATAACATAGTGGTTGAGAAGGCTCTACACAGCGCACCAAGGACGTACACTGGAATACCAACACGGATTAATATATTTATGTACACATGTACGTACTGTATTCTGCAAGCGCACGGAACGGGTTACATCTGCGGTACTAAAGAAAACTTGGGCCATTACCTTGAGACTTTGCCGTTGTAATGGTTACGGTTATGAAGATAGTTCCAACGCGGTGCGCTCGTAAAGAGACCTTATCCCGACCTGGACTGTCCGGTGTCCTGTTTCATCAGTAATCAGTATTTGCAGGGTACTGAATCTGAATCTTTTTACCTTCTTCTTCTTCGTCTTCTTCTTGATACTTCTGTTTTTCTTGTACTTGTTACCATGCCCAACAGAACAACAACAAAATGATATAAAATAAAATTCTCTGTACACAATCTTTGTGCAACAAACAAACAAAAATGCTCTGCGCGCGGGGTCACATAAAGAACAAACTTTCGGAGATAAAAAGTTCATTTAAATGATATCCTCATTTCTTGTGTGATATTTAAATGTTTTGTCCTTGTCCAAAATAATAGGAACGATGTACGGTAATTGAAAGAATCGGAAAAAAGTGTTCCAGTTTTATGCTTCCTCGATGCACTATTCAAACTAACCATTGTTATATCTCTGACAACTTATTGCACAATAAATATTAACACATATTCTGATAGGGTCAGAGAAGCTAACACCAAGTGAAATTGAACCAGGGCGACTTTTGTATTGATCTCACGCAGCGAATTTTATCGTTAAAACATTCTATTAAGTTCGATGCAAACACGCCGACGTTGTACGAGGCAGGCACGTGTGTCAGGCAGGCACGCCTGGTAGCTGAGCAATCCACATATCACATTAGTGTGCGCATATCTGGAGTGTTGGGTATGTTACTTCTTCTTCGCATACTTTAAACCACAAATCTTTGAGAGTTTCTGTACAAACCGTTTTCTATTTCTGGACATACCCATCCCTCTCTCTCTCTCTCTCTTTCTCTCTCGCTCTCACTCTCTCTCTTTCTCTTATTTTTTCTCTTCATCTTTCTTTCTTTCTCTATCTCTATCCCTCTCTCTCCATATCTCTCTGTCTCTCTTTCTACTTTTTTCCATTTATTTCCCGTTCGCTTTCGCTGTTCAATGTTAGACAGAGGCTGACAAGCTGCCCCCAAGATTTCGCCTGCGTATTACGGTACTTCATTGCATTGCACTATACAGTGAGCCTAACTGCAACTATCATCATGTCGAATGGTTAGAAGGAGAGTGAATAAAACAAACCAGGGAATGTTTATGTTCTAAGCGTTATAATCATAAATGTGTGTGGCACACAACGTGTTAAATTCATGCAAAGGCTGCTTTTGGCCATGCTCCCTCATCTGTGCTTAGAATCTAGCCGACACCATGTAGAGCTGACGATTCGATTATTTATTTTTTTGCTCTTCTTGTACAACATTTTCGAGCTAACTCTATTAATAATCCAAATAAAACAATTCGACATTAGCACAGGCAAACACATAAGGACTTTGTGTGTCATGCCAAATCATGTATCTTGCGCGTCGTGGCCACTGTGCAGTCATCGGTAATCAAACTTCTGCTGCATTTGTAAATGGATACGTTTGCCTAATGCTTGGAACATTGAAAAAAAAAACCCTACCAATTTTGATTGTTTCAACAGACCGCTTCACCGTATACAATCTCGTGACGCGGCTTTTTTTTTAAATTATTGACAACGAAATATGGCGCCACATGTAGCATGCACTTGGGTCTTCTTCTCCTTCTTTTTGTAGGTTTCCGAGCGCAGGACGTAGCTTCATAGATAAATAAGCACTATTGCTCCTTTACTACCGCTTCGAACCGTATGATCACAAGGTTAATCATCTTAGGCAAATAGCCACTTCTTGATCGACAGACTTGGCCTCATGGCCGAATATTTTATAACTTCATAAAAATTTAATCAAATTATTGATAGCTTTTCAATTATAGTAACTGAATGTAACAAATCTTTTTGATACAAGTTACAGCAACGTTAAAGCTTCGAGATTATATTAATTGACTTGCAAACACCCGAGTGAAGACTCGAACGAAACCTCGAACGAAACCTCGATTGTCGCCCCGACATCGTGACGGCTTTTTTTAATAAGATCGAGTATATTTTCATATGTGGTACCTTGCCAAAATTAAGACAAGCTAAAAAGAAAGCAGGCAACAACTTCCATGCTTTCAAAGACTCCTCACAAGATAGAAGCATCATGTGCTATTTGCTTGCGATGTTGTGTCTGGGGTACCCACGAGACCATAACCATGGGGTCCATTAGCCCGTCTACAGCCAGTTGTCGGAATGTTTGGTCCGATGAAAAAAGGTGAGTGAAAGACTATGTAGAGTGAGAAATGAAATGTGAGCGAGAACAATACTGGAAGAACCAAACTCGGTACGTGAGACATTTATAGATTCAAAAAGGGATGAAGATCCAAAGGAGGTCCAGAGAAGGATTATAGCGCGAGAGCGAGGTGGTTGTGATTCACGCGATAACTCTCCCGCGATGTCTCTTTCGCACCACAGGCATCGACAGGCCTCGTGTATCTATGGTGAGCTGTAGATGCAACGTTTCGATGATATTTCGATTTCATAGCATCACATTTTATTGGTACAGCTAAAAAAAATTATATAATCATTAAAAATGCTACAAATTGAGACTACTTGTAAAATTGAGCTTCGGACAAGAGGATTAGCTCTGAAGCTATTTTTTTTCTTTTTTGTGTTGTTGTTAAACTTACATACACATGTTATGCATCGTTAAGTAAGAATTTTAATGTGAAACGTGATGCGCATATCAGTAAAGATCGAGGATAATGTTTTAGTAAAGCGCTCCATGTTTCTTATTAAAATACTGACAAAACAATGTTTAACCGATATATATTAGTTTAACCAAGCCATAGCATAGAAACCAAGCATAGAAAAAAAGTGCTAGGTGATTAGTCACAACATAATTTTTTACTTTCCAGTACATTTGTGAGAACGTGCGTTCTTCCACAGCATGAGATGCTGCCAGCGTTGCACGAGGTTGCATTGTCGTATAACAAGACGTTGATGCTGCGGTTATATTTAACGGTAGTCGACTGCCATCAGTCGATCGTATACGACTGCAATACGTAACGTAGCTTGTGATCCAGACATTGGCTTCTACATGGGTTTTGTCTAAAAACGCAGAGATGCTGTATAAATATCTCAACAGTCCTTGTCATGAGGTTGTATACGGCCAGGGCGTTAGTAAAACCTAAACATAATAATAATAATAATAACGTGGCATGTGTCCGTTCCTCGCTGCGCTTCGAATATGGACTTTTGTTTCGGTATGTGTCGTGTCATCTATAACTGATGCTTGGCTCGCTGGCGCTCGTAAGCGGGCATGGCCTTTCCTAGCAGCCCTGCCGAAACTGACAAGGGTTTGGCAAGCATGGAAGAACCAGCGGGGGTGAAGCGGTCGTAGTAAAAAAAAGGAACCGTGCCACCGCCAAACACGATTTTGAGGCACGCGCAAGTCAGGGTTCGGTTCAACTTCGGCTTTCCCGAATCAGGTTTTAGTTGATGCGTCCGCACAATGGGACGCCTGTACAATTTTTTGAATTTCTTTTATTCACGCTAAATTATATGTTTCATATGGTGTTATTATTAATAATAGTTAAATAAATAAAAATTCCTAATTAAATATGTCGGCAGGAGCTGCAGGAGTTGTCCTCCGCAGGTGGGCAGCATGTCCCTTTCGTAGTGGGCAATTGATAGAGTTAAACCTTGACCTTGATAAAATATATGTGAAGGAACTCGCGATGCTAGAGCTAGTTAAAGAAAAGCATTGTTAAAAGTGCTCACTGATTATTTACAAAAGATTGAAGACCATACAGGCTACCATGCCCATAGTGCGGGTCGACTTCGCTACACAACCACATCGAAGAAATATGGTAGTATGCGTTCGCGTCGTCGCAGGCACGCAACAGCAACATACTCCGAAGCTTTACCATACAGACATCAACAGCATACAGCTTACTGCCGCACCGAGCAGGCGAGGACGGTTTGTCGCAGTGAAAAATCTGGAGCATAACTTAGTTAGCACAGAGCTACCGTGGCGCTTGTTTGGTGTGCGACGAAAGATTGTGCTTCTCTGCTTGTGTATGTGTAAAGGTGCCCGCGAACCGTAGAGCTGCCAGCAACGATCCGACCCATCGCTTGGAGCCACCGCATCTGCTCGCGCACTCGTGCGTGAGGGAAAATTCATTTCACGACACATATCCGCCGTGCAGGGCTTTCCACTACTTTGTGACGGTGTGACGCTGGTTTCGAGTGACCCGTAATAAAAAAGGTTTTTTTTCTGGCGATCTCTCCGATGAGCCTTCCCACTGTGTAGCGTGGTTTCCCTAAAATAAAATTACCGGAACAGTCTCGTTGGACACTTTTCTTTCGGGCAGCCTGAAAATCCAGTGATAGGACGGCAGAAGGAATAGGCATGCGAAAGATATTATTGCTAATTGACGCTCGGCTCTTCACGCTTTGCTCAGGTGTCTGTGCGTCACGTCAAAAGTATGTGTGCAAATCCTGCCACAGCCGATCATCGCAGTCGTTGGTTTTGCAAAAGTGTTGCTTGCCTAGATCCTTCGTTCATTCCACTGCTTAAAAATGTGACCAATGTTTGTCGCAGCAATCAAATAATTGTGATTCGTGAGTGAATACTCTTTGCTAATATGAGTTTTGTTTTTGTTTGCCCCCGAATGTGTGTGTGCCGTCGGTATCCTGAACAACGTGCAGTGCTGTAAATAGTGGCCTACATAAGTAGGCCACATTATAAACAAACTACCATTCTCTCCACCAAACTCCGGATCGCAAACCTGCGCATCCAATATCGCGTTTAAGATGAATAAAGCTACGCGAACAGACATACACAAAAATTGACTCCAAGCGGCGTGAAGGCATTTATTGTGCATTAAAAACCTCATACCCCCAACCCCCTGGGTGGAAACCAGCTCCTTACTACTACTATCAACCGTCATATTCTGCTGCCGTGTCGCTGTGGTGTTGGTTGTGGTTGTGGTTTGCCACTCGCGTGTGTCCTTTGTTTCCGTCCTGTGGCGCAACGGCTGGATGTTGCGCTAGATATTTGAATCACGAAAAACTCACGCCCCTGGTCGTGCCATATAAATATATTTTCACCTCTGCAGAGGGAACTGCAGTGGGTTCGGCTGTAGGAGTTCAGGGATGAGCTGGGAACGTGGGGACGTGCGTTGTGTGTGTAAGAAGTGAAATGATCAAGCGTTTGCGTTCACGCTTGATCAAGTATCGGTGCGGAAATATCAGGGGAACTGCCGAGGCATAAAGTTTGCTAGTACCTGCGAGAAGCAGATTGTGCCGCTCGTTTAGTGTACCAAACAAATTGATTTCGAATTTGGCAGCAGGCACGGAGCGTAGAGAGAAGTTGTACAAACACCGCTGTGCTGTGGTATTTCTCGAGTAAAACGTAGTGTTTAAAATTAGTTTCTATGTGTTTTCTGTACTAAATTTATTTTGTGAGTTTTTTTTTTGTGTGAGGAAGACGCTGTCTGATCAGCTTGCAGAAATACGGAAAGCAACAACACCGTAAATCCAGATCGAACATTTTGCATGTTTTTTAACATAAACTTTTAGTTAAGACGGAACAAGGGAACGACAGTCATGTCATGAGAACGGTATATTATTATTTGTTTGAGGTGAAATGTGTATTAATATATTCCTTCACACTTTCCGTTCGATAATGAGAGAAATGGTCCGTCTGTTGATGGCAGCTCATACAACCGATCAGGAAGGAGCAAAGAAATGTCGTGCCAAGCTACCTAAAAAACCATAGCAACAAGAAAATATTTCGGAACAAGTCCATCCATTCAGTCTAACGGGTATGGAAATGCTAACAGGAAGGTTTAGCACATAATTTTTGTTCGCGTACTACGATGAGATGAGAGTATAAAAAAAGAGATAATTTCTTTTAACATCAGCTTATTCGGGCACTGCGATAACATGGTGCGTAAACCCGAGAAAGTCCCGAATGGCAACGACATCGAAAGTGCACTCACACTGCTGTCCAACATGTTGTAAAACAAAGACTTTTTTTAACGGGGTGCGCAGATAGTAATAAATTGCTAAGAACAGCCATTTTAGAGCTTGAAACGCTTCAAAAAAGCATCAAAAAGCTATTGAAGCTTTTTCTTAGTAATTTATTGCTACCGTGTGCACTCCAGTATGTTTGAAAATATGTTTTACATCCTAAACAACAGTTTCCACGAGCTGTAAAGGTTGTAACTTTGATGTAGGTCCCGATGAAAATCGGTCGAAATCCACGCTCAAAAACTGGCGTGGCCGACGGTTTTGGCATTTGGGTGATCGAAATAAGAATCGAGAGCAAAATTCTATTTGCGTAAAGAGAAACAGAGAGGGAATAGATAAACATGGCTAGGAATTAATGTCAAAACACAGTAGCAGTGTGTGTAGTTGACTTGAGATAGATCAACTTGCTTTTGTGCTAGCAGAAGAAAAAAAAGTTGCAAATAGAAATCAAAACCAACCAGTTGCAGGGCATGCCGGAATGTAAGTGAAACTAATTTTGCCTCCCCTGCGCGTTCTACCTGAGCCTACAGCCAAAGAATAACACTAAGGTCCCAGTTCAAGCGTGCATGCACACAATTACACGGTATATGAGCACGATTCTTTCGGACGAAAAAAATATTTGCCACAACATGTATTTCGAATTTTGTCCTCAAACTTCACTTTACATCTTCTTTTCAGCATAGATCGCTTCCATCAACTGCGGATGTAATGAAAAAAGTTACGGGCAGGAACACTAACAAGACAGAGAGGCAGTGCGAAACAGGTTTCTATTTGAGGCGTCGCCGAAATTGTCGTATTCCGACAGCCAAAAGAGATCTCGAAAATAGAAAGAAGCCCGCATCGCGCAACACAACGTGTCCGGTTTCGGGTGTGAATTTTTCTGAAAAGTAAAAATCGGAGAGGTTCATCGGGGTCTATCGAATTCATCGACACATTCGGGTTGTCGGTAAATAGATCAGCGGACTCTTTTGTGTGTAAGTACAACGATGGACGACAAGAAAATGCCGAGAGAAAAATGTGATTTGTGTTATCAACATATAGTGTAGAAAGTTTAGGACTTTCGTTTCCAATATCAACCTACATGTCGGAGTGTTCATGTGTGTGAAGTTGTGTGTGTATGAATGAAAAAATAATTGCATCACTTGCGAACTGCAGAATCCAATAAAACATTTACAATCTTGTGTGGGTTCGAAACACCTACAGAGGTTTTTCCTGTGTATAACCTTTTTAAATGTGGATTAAATTACAAATGAATTAAAACAGTTCAAAGTCAATTCGCGCCGAGAGGCAAACCCAACAAATCTGACGCGAGGCTTCACCAGCAACAACAATCAACCTCGATGCAAAACCGAACCTCCTCTATCCGAACAACGAAACACAGACGAAATTACACTCAGTGCAATCAACCTTATAACGCTACTAGTTGAAACGCGAAAACCGATATCGGGAAATTATCAATCTGCAAACCGTTCTCGTTCTTGATGCCGTTGCCGTTGCCGTCGACAACGTAACTATCCTTCGACAAGTGATCGGAACGTACAAAGGATCCTAAACACAATATACAAATTTTTAACAAGGTATAAAGCATAACAAATATATCTTCAACATATCTCATACTCATACTCTAACGGTATATAGCTTAGTTGTACCTCTTTCGTGCAAGTTTAAGAGAACAATATTGTTTCAGTTTTCTTCTACTGCTCGTGGTTTGTCGATTGATTTGGTTGTGTTAGTAGCTTATTGATCGTCTAGTGCTCTTTACCGTGCAGGCGGTTTATATTTTTGTAAAAGTTTCGTTCTATGCACGCAATAATCGATCAGACGAATGAAGTCCTTGCCAATCCACTCAAACCGAGAGAAAAAATAAAGTGAATTGCCGTGCGGTGGTCAGATAATTGTATGATTGGAGTTGCTAGATCGCCATCGATTCTTGCTTTTTCCACGATCCACGCGGTAGACGAAAATTCGCGCCGCTTCCAGTAGTGAAGCCTGAAGAGGAAGACGGCTAAGGTGAAAGGGGCGCAAAAATCCGTTCGTGATTCCGTGTTGAACGTATCGAAATCGTAGTGTCGTTTTCCCAAAACGGAGGTCTACTCGCCAGAAAGAGAAAGAATCAACTAGTCCACTGAACGAGCCCTCTAGTTACGAAGCTGTAGGATCGAACGACGGTATTGAAAACGAGTCAGGTAAGCTTCATCTGCTAGAATGGAATGGAAGCTAGATAAAGAAAATAAAAATTGGGAAGAAAGAACATGACGGATAGAAGGCAGCTGCAGGAATGCGCGATAGAGCACAAGTATCCTCAAATTGTATTGGAAAGGAATTCCCTACGGTGCGTTATCACCATTGCTGGTGGAAAGTTGATCGATTTATTTTTGGGGGGCAGGATAGTAGGTTTCCTCTGCCCATATCGTAGAGCACAGTGTTTAGCCCGATAATAAAAATGGTGGCCCAAACGATCGACGTGAACAAGGACGAGATGAGATGCTCACAAAAACTCGTTTGACACCTGCAATTGTACCGTTCCCTGGACACGTTAATACTCTGGGGAAGCTTTAAAAAGAGTACG
Organism: Anopheles plumbeus; assembly: GCA_034621735.1. NCBI lineage: Eukaryota > Metazoa > Arthropoda > Insecta > Diptera > Culicidae > Anopheles > Anopheles plumbeus. The sequence continues at coordinate 23,837 of JAOEFI010018876.1, read as the reverse complement.
GAAAAAACATACATTCTTCCAGTGGGAAATAACTCCTCCATCGGTTCGTGTTTGACAGAAGAAACAAAAACGAAAAAGTGTCAAAGCGAATTCTTTACATTCCGATACCCGAAGGAAATTGTGCAAACGTCGTAGGGGGGCGTGTGTCACAGCAAAATTATCAAACAGTATGTCAAACTATGTCGGAATAAAATGGTCGTACGGCGACCACCTCCACTACCCTGTTCCTGTGAGTGTGTTTATTTATTCCTTTCCTCGACCAAATTGCCTGATGGATGGAGCCCGGAGAGTTATTCTCAAAAGAATTATATTGTTTTTTATGTCTGGAGTCTTATGACTCCGTACCTCAATTGGTAGAGTCTGCCATTCTAAACATGAGTGGCGTAGGTTCAAACTCCTTTTTCTCGTTCCGATTCTTCAAACATAGATTTCCAATTTTCAAGTGGATATCACTGAATGTCAAAGCCTTTTTAAATATTCACCCATGGATTTCAAATATTCAAACAACTTTAGCAGATCCGTTAAAAGTCGCCTTTTATTGGTCAATTCCATCTAAAGGTGGGCTCCCCGGACCTCAAAATGGCTGTTTGTTTGACCAACCTTGTCTAAACCGATCGGGACACACTATAGGGCAGCGAACTGATTTTCTGGTGTTCCGCTAGAACCTACAGCTGCGTAGCCATCTACCATTTTGGTCATTTGACCAATTCAACCTCACTGATCCGGCCCATTAAGACACCGTTCGGAAGAACTCAATTTCGAAACTCAAAAAACCTAATGCAAACTGTGACACTTAATCCTTGAGACAAGTGGAATGGGAGTTTGAAGGATGCAATAAATAATTAATTGTGACGAGTGACGAGGATAAGAATAAATGAAGGGTATGGTAGGACGTGTATGATAATTTGTTTTAAATTTGTTTTAAATTTAAAGTTTCAAATTTTGACACATGGAAAAGTTGGCTAAAAAGCCAAATACCAACTTCTAGGAGAACTGAAACAAGTAAAAATACCGGTTGCTATTCTAAAGACCCGAATCGCTTTCCACGGCCCGTGAAGCAACAACGGATTGGAGAACCGAAGCATTCTTGCTGATGCGGTCGTTGGGATATACTATCATTATGTTGTTCGTATCGTTGCAAGTAGTGTTTCGAAACCGAAAAGGGAGGTAGGCTGTAATATGAAATATTAACGACGCCACAGAACATTCTAAAGGTAAGGCAGACATTTACCTGCTACTACGAACCAACCGAATCTAAAGAGATAAAGTGAAACAGTCTTTTCTGTTGTAAATAGAAAACATGGAGAAGGAGAAAAACTGGAAAAGATCGGAAAATGCTATGAATAGAAAACACCGAATACAAGAACCAAAATATTTATTTCTCTTCTATATATGCCACAAAAAATACACAGGAAATAAAATGATAAGCGAAATATCGTACCGCTTAACCGAGTCGAGCAAAGCATAAAATAAGGTAAAATAATAATAACAATGAAGGTACGTTTTTGGCCTGGGCGTGCCGAATTCATTCAGTACCGGACAAGCAAACGAATGAATGAATGGAGTTCGACATTCGACTATTTGTTATCAAAGGCAACTAGGCAAACTGGTGGAAGCGAAGAATCAAATGGAGCTCCACTGGAGACGGAGGAAAATACCATTGGCAGAGTGGGCGTTTAAATGTTGATAATGAATTGAAACCGAACGTATGCAGCTCGATTGTACAAACATCGAATAGAGAAAAATAACTATGAAAACCACAAGCTGCTCCCGAAAATGCACCACGGAGGACTGTCGGTCATATAGCTCATAAGGCCGTCTCATGCATGTGCAAAACATTTTCGAAGGAGCGTACAATGGATACAGAAAAGCAAGGTTTTTATGAAAAACTAGGTTTATAGCACACACGTTTTTCACACTGTTTCGCTTACGAAAAAGGTTAAAGTCTAGCCGCGCAAAAAAGAGCGCAGAAAAAGGGTTGTAATATTTCGTTAAATATTTTACACCAGCGGTTTCCCAACAAATTTTCCACATCTTCTCTCTTCCATTCTCTTCGCCCTCCTATTTATTACTTCGGATTCGGTTGATGGGCGCAGGCAATCCGGCCGAGTCCACAAAAGTGTCTTGATCATCTCTGGCATTCTCTGACAGGCATACCCTAAATCCGTAGAAGAATCGTTTAGCCACGGATACAGCATTAAGCCGTAACATTTTGTGAACCGGTGCTTCTCTTTCGGACGCGTTTAAATTCATTTATTTAATTTTTTTCAGGATAGAAACGATACCGAAGTGTAAAATCAAAAACTATTTCATTCGCCTGCTCTCTATATCATGAAAAGAATGCCAAGGAACGAATTTCTGGATTTTGTTTTTGTTTTGACAGATTACTCACGCCCCGAATTGGATTTTGTTTCTGCAATCTGCCATCGTTTCAATCGTCGACCGGTTTGCAAGAATAAAAAAGTAGTAGAAGCAGACAAAGAAAACATTCTGATCTCCTCTAGAATGGTCTCACTTTTTACGAGCTGTCAAGCTATTCTTCAGCGATTCTTGCTGGTATTCGGATGACCGTTAGTAAATAGATGAATAAGAGCGACGGATAGTGTTGGATGCATTCCTTAGCATCAAAGGGCTTCAAATTACACGATAAATCCCATTTAGCCTTTACAAGAGGCTGCTGGTATCATTTTCATATTTTAATAAATGCTAGCGAAAACCAACATTAAATTGAACACGATATAGGCCAGGCAAGCCGTTCAATTATTGAACCGCCTACATTAATGGCGCTTAAACGGAAATGTTTTGAACGAAAGAATGATAATGTCATTCGCATGAAGCAAATGACGCACGAAACAGATTAAAACCTGGTACTTTTTTGTTGTACTTTTCCGTACGAAACATTGTACAAGTCTCAATCCTTGTCGGAATTCTACTAACTCGTGTTTCCCTTGTCAACGAACTCGGAGTGTACTCGGATGCCGGTCTGTCCTTTGGTGACCAGATCGTACATGTTGGCTCCTCCGCCTATAGGACTCTGGGCCTTAACCGCCGCTTTGGTCTCAGATACACCAATTTAGCCTGCCTAAACCCTTTATATAGTTGCCTGATTAGAACCTCGCTGGAATACGCCTGTGTGGTGTAGTCCCCATCTGCATCCTCATCGATTGCCAGACTGGAGGGCGTTTACAGCGTGCCTTTACGCGCTTGGCACTGCTTTAGTTGTTCGGTTGGACTCGGTCGTCCTTGCCTGTCTCATCGGGCTCGAGGCAATGTAGTCCAGGCGGACCGTGTGCAGGCGTCCTTTGTTACCAACCTCTTGCTCGGGGACATCGATGCTCCTTCTCTGCTTGCAGGTGCTAACCTGTACATTCCCTCCCGTCCTCCCCGTCCTCGCAACCTTCTCTTCATGGAAAGGTGTTGGACTGCGTTTAGCCATATTGATGCGTTCCTCCTTTCCCGTTGTTCCTTTAACACTGCCTCCCACCTATTTGACTTTCACTCGTCTGTTAATATTTTTGTGTCTCGGCTCCGCGTCGAGCATCCGTCTTCGCTCGCCGATTAGTTTTTAAGGGTGAAGAAAAAAAAAGAGAAAGAGTCTATATGGCTATTCTCTAATAAAGAACAGATACATACATACAATGCTTCCCGGGTGAGAATGGGCAATGTTTGCTTCTAATTGCATATTTAGTTATCGCCAACACTGGATCGTCGACAAAATATTTTTTTTGATAAAAAAGCATAATAATTTATTGAGTTGCTGAAATAATTGTTTGATGTAATGCGACTTCAACACAAATCAAACAAATATTTAAATCCGCCACAAATCCGTCAAAAATCCCAAGTATTCCCAAGGTAACGGATCCATACAAACGAAAAAGATCTCTCCGCTGTATGACAGTTCAATCTCCAATGGATACCATCAAGATGAAAATTGACACTTTTGTCAGCGTTTGAAGGGTAAATGAATACGGGTAGAAGGATTCAGGAAGGATTGTTCCCCGTGATACGACTATCCGTCCACGCGGTTTGCTTAATCGCGATTGGAAATTTCAGCATTATTTTTCTGAAACACACAACAAAGGCTACACAAATATTGGTAAATCTGCTAAGCACACGACGTTAGCTCAACACAGGAGGGTGGAAATCGTTTTGGTTTTTATAATCATAATTTATTTCGTGGTGGGGTAAAATCAGGAGCATGGAAATACGCCTCAGAAATTTCGACCGCAAAACTGCATCTAAATAGCGCTATTGACCATTTTTCATCTACTTTATCGTAGTTGCGCTAGGAAAACTAGAATAAGTGGGAAGTCAGAAAGGGTAAAAAGTATTATTAATCAGTAGAATAATTTTAACACTGCTTGCGGTGTGCAAGAAATAGCGGAATGTTATAATTTGAAGTAATTTAATAATTTGTCTGCTTCAAATGGTTTTATATGGTACATATATTTTCTTCGAACCATACTACCGTGCGCCATGTTAATTAAGTCAAGTTAAACACGGGCATGGTTCTCATTGGTCGATCACCAAGCAAACTACCGAGAATGTGTTTTCCTTTGTTTCGATGCAGGAAGTCTGTTACATAGAAGAAAAAAAACAAAGTGCATGTTAAAATCCATGCAGTTTTACATCCATCTCATCGCGGGCCAGCTCGACATGATGGAAACGAACCCGATGACGATGATGATGTATTTTATTTTGTTAATTGGCGACATCCTCATGATGTGCTAGTACTTCAACAAAAGTTGTAGGAACACCGGTATGAACGCATTTTATTTCACGGTTCATCGTGTAAAGATGATTCACATTCCACCGTAGTGATGGGGTTAACGGAAGTAAGCGCAACGCTAAGTATACCCCACCGAGCTTCCGTCGCCGTACATTGTATTTATCGTTCTGTCTTCCATCACGTGTTCGGTCATGCGTCAGAAGGTGGAACGAAACAGGAGGTCGGGTGGGACAGTCTCCGACATTCTTAAATGCTGATGGGATTCCATATGCCGCGATACTGGTGGGCTGATATAACCGCGATACTGGTGGGCTGATATAACCGCGAAGAAATAGTCTTCTGAGATGACCTTCCTGAGATGATTCGGCAATTTAATCTCTTAGCCATTATTGGTCATCACTTTGGCCCCACCGTTCACACTCTTTCATCCACAGGTATGCAAACTGCTCTTGACACTTTTCCGACCAATGTTTGGTACCCAAGTTCGCCTCCGTCAAAGACGAAAAGCCCCTTAGTTTTGCAAATAAATTGAGCCCCGAGAATGGCATATGTTGAGCTTTGGAAATAATAAATACATAAATAAAATAAATAAACCACTTGCCGTCCTTCTCGAAAATTCCAACATATCTTCATCTACTTCCGGTGTCATGTTTTTTTCGTTGCAACCTTTTTTATGTTAAATTTGTGATCAGTTTTCCATTAGCCTTATGTCCGTCTAACGCGGCAAAATATTTTCGAGCTATGAAAAGGTAATTTTTTGACCGAGTCGACGATGATTTGTCGAGCTAGATGGAAACAACAGATTGTTTTCGAGACGAATCGACTGTCAGTTTCTCGGTATCAAAATAGTTTCCGTTCTCGATAGGAATGGCTGGCAGCACCAGCGCAACACTTCAGCACGTCAAAAACTCGTCGAATCTGTCAAAACATGAGCATTCCATGGCATGACAAATATTTACCGCGCAAGATGGAAACCAGGATATTGTAACATTATAACCGGAATCGCCAAGAATGTTGGATAGTTTATGGAGAAATGACAGGAAATGTTGAAAGGAGAAAGAAAAGTCACCCATATTGATTGAATTTCCAATTGGAATTATTAATTATTAATTGCATTCGCTGTCGTCGCTTTCATCTTCCGTGTGGTCGAAAGAGCTGGAAAGTGATCAAATAAAGCTCCTGCTAGAGACTTTTAATGGTGTTCCAAACAGCATACATCATTGGCGTCTTTTAGATTCAACAGTTCCAACAGGGTTTTCGACACCAGGCGCCTCCATGATAGTAGATGGAACAGGCGTCTCCATATGGCAGTAGAAAGCAATCGACATTCGTGAACTATTTTATGTATTTGCCATACCCTAGGGTCGAGAAGAAACCAGATTTAGTAACCGTTTTCAGCTATTCTTGTGAGAACACTTCTTCTAATTAAAATAAATTTTAAAATGTTTCATTAGTCAGAAGATCATAGTGAAAAATTAGAATCAAGCAAATTTGTGCATGGGCATTTGTCCATAATGTCAATGGTTAAAGTCTACGTGTTTCATCTTTTAATTACATATTTCTTCGCCTCACTATTTTTCCCTAGCCTTCCTTTACGTCCCTTCAATTTGTAATGTTTCACATCAGTTTTTGATGATGCCAGTTAAACAAAGGTTTTTGTTTCATCATGTTATCTTCCAACTTCCACAGCTTGAAAGGCCTTACCATCCTTCATTTTTTCTTTTCCATTTTTCCAAGGCGTGCGCTTTTGTGCTCCTTCTAAAGCTAAGAAGATGAAAATATAATTTTCTCTTGCATGCTACTCTTCTTCATCTTAACCGGGCTCAATAAGCGCGCGTATCATAACATTTTGCCGGATGCTCTAGTATTTTTTAGTGTTTGTGAGCCGTATGTACAGCTACGACGAAATCACCCTCACTAATCTGCCTGTCCTTCGACTGATGGTGACAGGCCCATAAATTTCCACCATCAAAAAAGGATACACCAAACTGCAAAGCTCCATTCCAGCTTTAGGCAACTTTTGCTAGCCGGTCGGATGCTTTCTCTGGTCGAGTCTTTGCTGGACATGCTTCGACGGAGGGTTTTAGTCTTGCTTTCTGGGTACCGAATGTCCATCGGATTTTTCACCTTTTTTTTTTTCGGACCTTGCTTTCGGATTTTTCGGACCTTGCTAGAATTTTCAGTATTCGCGTAGGTCCGTGTATCTAGTGTTGGCCATCGTACTTCGCTCCAGTTCGATATGTAGCTTTTGCCCAAGCTTCCGCTTAACTAAACAATTGTTAGGACACGCTCCTTCCGCTAAAATAATTGCTATTATAGCTAGTAAACTCGGAAAAGGAGACCCAGGAAAAGGTTAGACAAAAAGACTCCGTCAATCCCTATATATATACGACTATATATGACGAACGTTGTTCCAAAATACTATGATCTATTTGAGGTCTCAACTGTCCAAAAACAAATCAGGATTACTGACCTAGTTCAGAAGAACAACAGTAAATTGATGTGATTGACTTCAAACTGCGGAACATTTTCGACACAAAAATATTCAAAATGACATCGCTAGTTTGATGTGTATTAAAACTGTGTACTATACCCTCGTTAAATCAATTTTCCAGTATTGTTTGGGCACTGACTAACAGGATAGAAAATAGACGTATTATGCCATTCGTCGAGTGCATCAGAATGACAGCAGTCACCTACCGTCCTGCGATGTACGGTGTCAGTTGTTACGTATAGAACCACTATCAAAACGCCGCCGAAATGGTTAAGCATTGTTTATAGCCGGTTAGATTAGCGGCTCAGAAGACGCAGCAGCCGTTAGTGAAACCACGGCACTGGACTAGTTATGTACCTAACGAACGGATGACCGCGGCGATTCAGGGATTTTACGAACTCTACGGCATCTATGATTTCAATGTGACAACGTCTGCGTTCAGAAAACATTTCCGTTTTGCGTTACCGCGTTTTAATTTTCGTTATGACATACATGTAACGTACCACAGGCACAGGCCACAGGCATACCATAAGCATTGGGTGAGCATTCTGTAAGTGCACTCGTTAAGCCTCAAAGGCAAACATCTATTTCCGGAGGCTTGCTATTTCCCCAACATCAACTACTCCTTTCTTGCAAAGAGATAACCAAGCTTCGCATAACCGTAAAATACACTGACAAACATTTGGTTACTCTTTACGCGAGTAACACTAAAACAAATATTCCATCGGAACGCAACCTCCTATCATTCTATCGCTACCAATACATCTCTTTATTTCCGAGCATGTATCCATTATCTCATTTTTTGTCATGGCTGACGGCATTAAGTACTCCTCTACCCCCTCGCCATTAAGCTCTTAACTCAGCACACTTGCTCAACTTCCTTAAGGTTGTGAATACCCATTACTCGATAGTATGCGTGTTTTGCTACCGATGTATCAATTCTTGAGCAGATCGATGAAGTCATGGAAGAATGGGTTCAATGCTGATAAGCCTGCAATCGCCTCGGATAAATAGAATACCAATTATCGGTGAGCCCTTCAAATACCGCACCACTTGTCACCCCCTACCACTACATTAATGCTTAACGAACTCAGTTGTTGTTTAACGAAAAACAGCACCACGGTGCAAAATTAACTTTCTAACGATTACCGAGGGTCAGGTCTGATGTACCGATAAAACAAATAAAATGGTTCGCCTGTTTGAAAATCATGTGCACTGCCATCATGCAAATCATGTGCACTGCACTGTGAAGCTTCAGGTGGAACTGTCCAAGAGAAGAACATGGTCCCCTATCCGACTGTCCGGATATGGAATTCTGTTTACAAGATAACGGTGCCGTAAATGATGTATGGCAATGAAGAGCTCCCTTATAGCTCCCTATAAGCGTATGGAAAGCATTTGAAAAAATAACCCGTAATAATGTTGATATTTTGGTCACCGTAATGCACCCTTGTGTTGTTTTACGAAATTACACCGAACTCTGATAAAGGGTGCTAGTCGCCTTGCGCGAAGGTAGTAAGTTCGAAACGGGCCTTCTGTTTCGGGTTTTGAGCTTGAATGCATAAAATGAACAAAAAGTCAAGATTGTTCATTGACTTACCGGACGGTAATACTTAAGATTCACGAATTAAAATATAATCGGAAACATCTGAAACTTATGGAAAAAGAGAAACATCCAGCATCCAAGCTGGCGCTGCCCATTGAATCAAAATTTATTCCAATGGAAATGAATTGACAATGCACAACTTGATTCACAAATGAGCAGAAGATCGTTTAAATCTATTCCTTTTCACCCACTCACAAATCGCTGCACGAAAAATTTTGCAGATTTAAAAAAAACAAAATTGATGTTATTCCTTCCTCCAGCTCCAGGATTCGCCCACATACGCATCAGTTATGCTGGAGGCTGAACGAATTGTGCCTTGCCCTTTTCGCGTGCGACTCAGCAAACTTCGGTATGACTACCATTACTATTAGTATCAGCAGCTCCAAGTTTAAATTTAAGAATGTTTTAAATGTTTTGGATAGAGAACGAGTCCGAAGATTATTAAGTGGATAAACTGAGACGCTGATCCGAATCCGAATGAAATGTGTGCAACCAGGGACATGTGAGGAAAATGTTAGGAGAATTGAAGAAAAAAAAAGATAAGCCCAATTTACACTCTGCACTGATACAAAATTTAAAGAATGTCTTTTCCTATTCATCCGTTTACGGTGGATGTTTAAAAAGAGTTCCACTTCGCTTATGATGCTAGTGAAAATGGCGGCCCACCTCATTTCCTCTCCTCTAATTTCGTTTCAACAACCAATTGCTAAGGTATGCTGCAAACATATTTTTATTTCATTCCGCTTTGATTTCCCACATTTTCGTTTTCGGACACTCTTTCGATTAATTTTTACCTAACTTAGCTGTAGCGGCTGTAGTTAGCTCCGTAGTATGGTTGTGAACGGAGTTTAGTTTTTAAATGAATAACTTATTTTGCTTCCCCTCGGTTCATGGCTTTCTATTCTTTCTGCATGGTTTTGTCTCAACTTTCCATTGTACTTCTCCCGATCTGCCGGATATTCCACAACAGCACACACATCAAACGGCGAGCAGCGAGGTACAGGCCAAGGTGAAAAGCACGGTAATTGAAACGAATGTTTTTCTTCGGATTCCAGCCTGACTCGCGAAATCAATAATTGGACGCTGGAAAGGAAATACCAAACCCTTGTGTCGAATGCGAGGGCTCGCAGAGTAAAAGGGTTTGTATGTGAAAAATGGTGTAAAACTAGTTTGTAGCATCCATCCACACGTACAAGCACTAAACAAAAAAATATTTAGCTTCTCTTCGCCCTCGTTTCTCTTATGTTTTCCGATACCGAAAGCAGGAGAAAGGAATATTGGAGTACTTTGGCACTGCATCGCTGCTCTAGGTCATCTGGAAAGGAAGGAATTTTCAAGATATAATCGGCTCTTAAGGGATGGGATGCCTCAAAAAACCACTATCAAGTTTACCACTATTGTTACGTTTCAATCCCAGATCTCATATCAATTCGTCGCACGGCATATTTTAAATCGGTACTTCCATCTCCAGTGTGGTGATAAAACGGCGTCAATTTTCTCAACGATCTTGTAAAACCATGTTTTTCGATCCGCGACCAATCCAAATCCCATTCGCCCGATAATGCCGGGAGGTAATTTCTTCTGGTTGACTGTGTTGTGCAAAAATACCCTTTCGATCTGTTACAACAGAAGCACAAACGTAACGGAATACGGAATTGCCTGTTGAGTCCTCGGCAGTACCCGGGATGCTAGTGTGAGAGAATCCTTTGACGCTCCTTTCGAAAGACGGACACAAGCCAATAAAAGCAAGAAAAATAAAATATGCAGTAACAAATGTTCGGAAAAAGGTTGAATAGTAGCGTGAAGCGCTTAAAGAACAAATCGATACGGAACGGCATGTGGGAGTAAGAACAAGAAAAAGGTAAAAGATGCGAACGACAGTGAAACTGAAAACAATGCAAACTTTGGTTTAAACTGGAAAATAAACAACTGTGAATCCTTTCCGAAACGGAAAATTCAAATCAACCGGAATATAACCGTTTCCCTCACACCAACCGGAATAAAACGAGAAGCCCTAAGGTGGTGTATACAGAGCTTGGCTAAGAAAGATTTTCATTGACATAAGATTTCCATCGATGTTGCCCACTGAAAGGCGTTTTTCTCATAGGATTGCTTCCAAAGGCTGTTGCTGTTCTGCTACTGTTCTCCAAACTTATCCTTCGTGGAGAGGAGACTCCTTCAGCTGTTACAATTACAAGGTATGCGTTGGTTCTGTTTTGAGATTCGGTTTGGCGGTTCACATGCTTGGGCCTTACTGCATTTTCTTGCCGGATGAAATCGAATGTATTTGATTTTTTACGAACGGAAGAAATGCTTAAGAAGCTAATATTCTTTTCCATGTCGTAAGCATTCAAGCCGCCCTTCCCCCTTAAACATAAAATACCGAAAATTCAAAATACCAAAACCACAATCGTGTCGCATTGGCATTTCGGCCAGATTATCAAAGACGACTTTTATGTGTATTTGTTCTGAGTTTTCTTTTTCAATTTTTGCTGTATGTTTCGGATCCAGAGTTGATGAATTCTCGTGAATTTTCCAAAACCACGGTAATGCACTCGAGACCTTAGTTCGCTGCTATCTCGCTTATTTTGCATTTAGTTACCTTTAGTAACTTTTCTTTATTCATTGGCGCATTAGGCACCTTAATTGGTTTATATGGATTATAGTATATCCATCGTGCGACGCGTGGACCCATGATCATTTTGTGTTTTTTACAATATCAAACCTTTTCACCTGCACCCATCCCGAAACTTCGATCAAAAGGAAATCTATTTCCGCTACCCTATAAAAAAAATCAAGTAGATTCGATCTGTATGCGGATGTGTGCGAAGACGCGTGACAAGGAATAGCGGTGGAAAATTATTCGAACTTCCTTGCTTAATTTTTCTTCGATTAGTTCATTTCTCGCATTGTGCGATCGGAAACTCACATTAGCAGCATCCGATTTTGGTGTTCAACAGGTTTGGATACAATTTGATGTTTGAAATTATGATATTTTTTCTCTCTTTCATTAAGTTCACACTCTCGCCTTTTTGTTATGCGTTCCAGTGAGCAAATTTTTATTTTTATATTGAGCAATCTATGGATACATTATTCATTCTATTATAATACCTTGAACAGAAAGCAATGATGATGATTTGACAGTTTGTGAAGTAAAGACATTATAAAGATAGCAAAAATTGATGAGAAAAACATTAAAGTAAACACCAAACACCAAAGTGATTTAAAAAACCTACTCGAAAAACGGTTTTTTTATATTGCTCGACACGATTATGACTGTTATACGCCAATTGACAACATTCAAGGTGGGTGAAACGTTCTACCGTTCGCCTTAGGTGCATCTGCCCGCTACATTCATGTAAACAGGGGGTTTCCTGGAACCAGGATTTTTTGCTTCCTCTTTATCGTTTTGTTGTTGCCACTTTATGTTGCCACTGTATTATCCCACTGTAAACTTTATTTTGATTGCACGTTACGTAGGGCAATGTCGAAACATAACATTACACAGCGAAGCAGCCCGGGAATGGCAAAACCGCGAGTAATAAAAACATCTAAACAGATACACGACATGTCATCAGACGACTGGTCAACTAGACTAGTGGCGTACAAATATTTAGTTTCTACGAAAAGACCATATTTACTTGACGCTTACAAAATCCAAGCCGGACATGCGGATGCCACTGCACACGAGCGTGTCTTTCATACTCGCAAGCGTCAGCTTTGGCAGCACACCTTATTTCGCTGATACATCGAGTGCTTTGTTGCGCCCCAGAGACCCGAAGTGGGGCGCTAGATGCATCAAGCAATGTTTGTCCCTTGTGGTTTATGTGAATAGGAAACCGCGTCGTATATTAGGGTTAGTTATTTATGTATATATTGACAAATTGCCCAATTATCCATCAATGAACTAGAAGGGGTGATAAGCACAACCCCACTCGCCGGTCATCCGAACACGCAGCACTATAATTGCATCGCAGCGCCTAATGCCAATTACGATTGTCAGCGTCACCGGTCTCTCTACTTGCAACGTGCTACAATCAACACCTGCGTCATCAAAGACAACAGTAGCAACAACATAAACAACATCATTGCCATGGTCAACTATTGTCCTCATTATTCTTATCATCATCACCAACATCTTCGTCATCATAATCATAATCATCATCGGCATCATCATCATCTTTATAATCACCATCACAGTCAAGATCATCACACAACATCATCATTGCCCTACGATTTACACAGTAATTCGCCACACTTTGAATTGACAAAACATATTTCTGTGAAGTGAACTGTACTAACTGTTGCACAACCTTGTCGCGGGTACCAACACATGTTGTATGACATAATGTTATGCCATGTTGTGACACTTTGCTATCAGATGATTGGCGATGATTGGAAATTGGCTGTGGCTCCACCTACTAACAACCAAGCACTGGAACGAGGCTGGAAAAGCTTTGCCGTCCCGGTAATGGCGTAATGAAATGGCGGTAATGGAATTGGTGAAGTTTGTGCCGAATCTTATACAAGTTTACGACACGCACACACGCAATAACAATCCTTTAGACTGAGGTAAATCCAATTGATCACAAAAACTAAACAACGGTGATGAACAACTAAACATATCTGTGATTTTGGAGTTGTCTCGCTGATAGCAAAATAGTCGAAAAAGCAAAGTTTGTAAAAAGTAAGCGAAAAGAACCGTACCGTCGAAGCAGTAATGAATCTTTCAACCTATTTCTCTGTCCCCACTTTTTCGTTTTCTCCTTCTCTTTCTCCGATTTACCGATGATAATAGCATTTGCTATACGATTTCCGCGTCGATGTTCCGCTGGCCTCCAGCATCTTGAGTCGTGATGAAATCGACTTATCGGGTTCCATCTAGTTTTCTTTGGGTTTCTTTTTGTTAAATCAGGTACGGGTAATGAGCGGTTTAGTTAAAGGAAATGTCATAATCATTCTTTCTTCATCTTTTAGTTCACCTTTTTTCGGTTTTTTTCAGTTTGCTTATTATGTAGTTACTTCCTGCCTGTCCACAATAAAACGCAGTGGATAACTTTCGTTGTAGTCGTCTATTAACTTGGCCACATTTTTTTCGTATTGATCTGAGACGCTTCAATACTTCGATAACGTACTCAGCTTGACGCAATTCGTAAAACGTCCAGACCCTTATTCTTCCTTAAATCTCGTCGAGCGTCTTTAAAGCGGTCGATGCTGCTGGGTGCTAATTCATTTGGCTAATTTCATCTTTGTCGTTGCTGCAACACGCAGTCAGGATCCGCCAACGTACATGCTTTCGGAACGAATAAGTGTTAATTCAAATTCATACCCTGCTTTGTGAGGCTGAACCTTTTCATAGGTTGCCTGACAATCATCTGAAAATTGATTGATCAACATAACCAGTACGACACCTCGCTTAAGGCAGCATGAAGGACACAGCAGTTGGACTTGAACTGCCTGAAAAAGTATCAGGACCGAGCGTCCTTCCAGCTGTTAGAAAAAAAAACGATTTTCACTCAAATGCAAGCCTGTATCAAATTAAATTTCTCAGAAATACTGAGTACCTCACCCGCTGTAGTTGTCCTTGTTCTCCGACTTTCAGACCGTTCGCAAGTACAAAAACTGTTGTGGATAGCTTGTGAAAATGAATCCGAAGACGGAGCGGAATGAGTACTTGAATAAAGTGTAAGAACCATCGGCCATCGTAATAAGAATGAGTCTGCATTTCAGGCGAGGGAAACATCTTACGTCGCACATTGTCTGACTAGATGCTACGGACAGTCTCGTACACATCAGCATATTGTAGTGTGATGTATATTTTCAAACTCTCCTAACCAAACTTGTAATTCACTTCGGCGGTGGGACCTTCATTTCTTTGTTTTTTTCATTCCACCTTTATCTTTCTGTTTCTCACTCTGTTTCTCACTGTCTGCCTTTCTGTTTCAATACCTTATGCTCATCTAAATGAGAAGAAAAAACCCAAACAAAAGCCATACTCGTGATTCAAAATTCTGCCTCTAAGAAGTGCCATTTTGATTATGGCACCTACGCCGCTTTTGCTGTGTTTTGGTTGTTTTATTTATTTATTTCTATATTTCTCTACGTTCGCGTTTCGAGCATTTCAATCGCCAAGCCGTCACGGTCGCCAGTCATCGGTACGATCATTCTACGAAATTGTGAATCTGTGGTGAAGCCTCACAGGACCGAGACTACAGTGAAGTCCAACAGAGACTGGTAGACCTTGGCACAAAACAAGACACCTACGCACATGAATTCCAAGGTGCGTGTGCGGTGACATAAACTGGCTCTGCAGTGTCGCACGCCTAGGCACTACATATACCGGAACAGAGTGTTTTCAATGTGGAAGTTTTTTTTGTTGAAGGAATTTGTTTGTTGGATTTTATGAATCCTGCCTTGGCTTCCACTTCTCCTCTCACACGTGTGCTCGCTCATTTTCCCTTCATGATAGATTATCGCTCGCTCGTTTGCATGCTTGCTTCCATGCCGTCAACTTTCGGCATATTCTCGAACGTGGTAAGGTTTTGGCGTCCCATCAATCTATTTACAATGTGAGAATCTCCCAGTTAGGATAGGTTGTATTTTTTTTTTTTTTTAGTTTAAATTTGTGTTTGCTGTTTGCTTATGTGAAGTATAGTTGTTGGAACAGCATTGCGTAGGCGCTCTACCTACTTATACGTTTATTTCAGAGTGTTGTTGCGGTTTTCTATTTTCTTTTTAGTTTTTCATGTCTTCGACGGCGTGGGATGTCGTCGTTCGAATATCAACAATTTTATTTCGGCCCGGTTATACATTTTCAAGCGCTTTGTGATATTTGAGTAGAGTTTATCGGAGGATCAAGCCCAAATGAGAAATAAATAAAAATAGGCTGGAGAGAAAACAACTTATAAAAAGCTAGATGGAAAATGAGAAGGAATAAGTGTCGAAACAATATATGATCTCTTTTATTGAACAATCTTTTTAAATAACCGCTACGAAATCTTCGATTCGGCGCCGTTTTCTGCCTTTGAGTCGATGTCTCGTGTATGTTTGCGCCGGAGACTTCTACATCTTCCGGTTTGGTTCTTCTCTACATACTATACATCATCCTTGGGTACTAGAAGAGGAACAACTCCAGTGACCGTCTAAAGACAGGCAGCGTATGTCCTATTACGCGGACGGATTATCATTTTTAGGCCGGCTAGTGGTTGACAAATGGACCCAGATTAAAAGAAGGGGAGAGGGTGGCATGGGCACAAGATGGGCATGGTTGGAGGGAGTCGGTTTAGTATAAGAGTTTTTGTTTATAAGATACTAGGTGAATAACTCGACATCGTCCGTGTGCATTTTAATCGCATCAAGAAATTTTAAAAATTGTCAAGACACACAAAAATGTTGTATTTTGTTTAATTTCTTAGTTGCTCCACCTTACTCCGCTTGTTTTATCATCTTGTCGTAGATTGAGTCAACGCTATACATCGTAAATCGACGACTTGTCGAAATGGTCATTCGCGAAAGCGAAACGAAAAGCAAATGCTAGTAAGCTGGTTATTCAATATCCCGCTCTCCATAACTTATTGAGCATATTCGCGGATGTTGGCATGCGTGTGTGATATTTTTATTTATTTATTTTTCCTTGAAACAAGCGACAAAACTCTATGTTTGTTGGGCGCCAGGCTCCGGCGTCGTCAATAACCTCTGGCGGCATCGTTCATGTATTAAGATGTACGTTTTTCCATGCATGATGATACTGGTACTGGTATGATGTCTGAATTCATATATAGGATGTATTAACAGCCGTGTTACTTCAACGATTCAAACTGACGCTTTTTCTATGAATCCGGATTTAGGGTCGTACTTTGAATCACTTGTTTCATTCAGCCACGCCAATTTAAACCACGAAAGCAAGCATGTTGTTTGTAGAACAGTTTTCAAAAACAAGAATAAAAATTCCCTCAGAAAAGGTAATGGAGAACACGGTAAACTAATCCTCTTGTCTCCGTAAAACCTTTTAAGGATTCCGTTGTCCTTCTCATACTTGCGAAAGGTCATACTGGAAGGTTTACTGATGTATATCGTAATTATTTCTTTCTGTAGCTCTTTCTGATGCTCGCGTATCGACGAAGAGGCCTTTGCACTCGACAAAATTGGTTGCTGGAAAAACAAAAAAACACTGAACAAAACTCAGAAGCACCGTAATCCTTTAAAGCCCTTTCTTTGCACCGAGCGCACGACACTATCATTTAATATTTTTTTGTACAACTTTTCGTGTCACTTTCAAGTTTTTGTCCTAGAGAAGCCCGTCCAAAGCCTGTGTGCTTGCCTGTACACGAGTAAGCAAACAAACCGCACACTCACACATATACAGCCACTTTGTTCGCACAAGAAAGCATCGGGCTGTTCTACTGTCTAGTTGCTTCTGATTGGTTTTGCAGCAGGTTTTATCTCAATTTCGGATGGTAACATGCGGATGGTAAGAAGCGGCATCGCATGTAAAATGGGACAGCAACGTAGAAAAAATCAATATTCCAGCCCGCCTCAATTACAACATTAACAAGCAATTCGGGGGGGTAATGGTGCAGGTGCGGTCATTTCCCTCGTTACCGGAGGGTAGAATGAAGCCATACAACAGCAGTATGCAGTCTGTCTGGCTATCCGTTCCCGTCGGTCGACAGTGAACCTTGTAGCAGTGCACTTTTTCTGGCAGCACTAGCAAACCTCGGTTCATGTTTTTTTTCCGAAACGTATTTTGCCAGAGATGATTGAGAACAGATTTGGAGGCATCGCATAAATTGCGTATGTCTGCCAAGTACGAGTTATCGATCCAAACTCATTCGCTACATCTCTCCCCTCCCTCTCCTTTCTCTCTCTCGCTCTCTCTCTCTCTCTCTCTCTCTATCTCTCTCTCCCTCTCTCTTTCTCTCTCTCTCCCTCTCTCTCTCTCTCTCTCTCTCTCTTTCAACTTTTCAACTTTTATACTGCTTGACAATATTGCCATTTTCTCGAAACCAGTATTATTGGTCCCGAAACCCTTTGTTCTGCGCCGGATGTTGTATGTTTCATTCACTTTTTATTTTTGATTTAACTGCATTCGACGATTCTAGGAGTGCATTTCCTGATTTTTCTTAAATGAGTTTTAGAAGTCTTAGCGTTCCATCGATCCACTGTTCTCGTCCATTTCCTCCGTCGCTGGTCCGTTCTTTTGCTTGTATTTTTCGAGGAGGACAGGGTTCTTGAGTATTTTTCGAGAAACTGTAGAGAACTAGAAGAAATCATCAAAATACCAACCAACCTGAAGACGCCACCGGTGAGCTCCAAGAGCAGAGAGACATGAAGGAAGGGAGAAACATAACACGACTGATAGGGACATAACACGACGACACGAAATAGGGTACCAGGCTCCCAGGTTCTTTGGGCCTAAAGAACCCCCGGGTTGCATTCAAGTGGTCAAAGGATACGTGCACAAAACTTATCGTCTACTTCCTGTCACATCTCGGACAATCCATCACGCGGGCAACCATCTTTTCGATTTTGGTTGTACAGATCGGGAATGCTAAGAGTTGCGTCTCAAGTGGAAAGTTTTTTTTCAATATTTTCGCTTCTGTTCACTGGCATGCTTGAAGTAAGTTCTCTAATCTCCTGAAAGTAGGCTCCTTCGCCTCCTTGCGCAAGACCAACAAACCAGGACCAAAAGCAAGACCATTTATAAAAAAAAATGCTTTCAAATGTCGGTAAGCATTTTTTTTTTAAAACAACTAATCCTTTTAGCAACGCATATTATCATTGTTTATACATGCACACGACATAATTAAAATAAAAGTGAATAACCCTCTTTGGTCGCAGCTGAACGGTACTGGAAGCAATTTCCGCGGTTGGGTCAACGGATTGTCACACTTCCCGAAGCAGAGTTCATTACGTCTTGTGAAAGATGCGATGTGTGCAGGTATTACGAGCATTCCCAAAATTATCCAGCTTACAAACTTCTTTCAAATACCAGAAGTTGTGAAAGATGCGATGTGTGCAGGCATTACGAGCATTCCCAAAATTATCCAGCTTACAAACTTCCTTCAAATACCAGAAACGATAAGGCTGTACAAGGTTGAAGAATATCATTACTTTGTGACCATAGCCACATTTCTCGTAAACTGCAGACCCGAAGTATGTACTGAACGAGTAGAATGACTAACGAAATATGTCATCACGTCACACATCTTTTGCAAGCAACTTCGGGTTCGTGATTTCAAGCAATAGTCTGACGACTTCGACGTTGCTGTCTTTAGCCTCCGCACCTACTACGCTCAAGCGTATTACATGAAAGCCAGAGTACAGTGATGGTCGTAGCACTATGCTTCTCTTTACGCTTCGGCGAATTACGTTTACTTAAATTTCAAAAAATCATACATTGTAGCCAATTAGTTTCCTGAACTGTATACATTGAGGAAAAGACAAAATATTATAATATTTAGGGTATTTATACTTCCTCAGCTATTCGAAAATCGCTGACCCGATGCCACACGTTGGATTACTCTACTTTGATACTGTGCGTCTCAACAGCACAACGCAGCAATGGTTAGAATCCCAATATTGCTATATTATCCTAATATAAAACCCACCAGATGACGTTGAAGAGTAACCATAACTGTTAGCCTACAAAATATGTTCGGGTCCAGTGGGTCACCCGTCCAGGCGAATGAATAAAATCAACTCAAGAAAATCACGATATAAGTACGTTATAAATATGACATTCATGTCCTCCGTAGCCTAATCTAATATGTGAGTTACAAGTCTCTAGTAGCACGGTCGGTTGTCGACACATCTTGCTAGCCATGTAAAGCCCTCAAGCATGCTACGTTGTTGCACCACATTTTATTTTCTCTACCACTTCTTGCCCCACACTGCCTAATCCAGACATTTTCTCGTCCTGCGGCACTGAGCAAAACTCACAAGGCACGCACTGCGACAGGCCAACGTCAACGCAAAAAGTCAGTTTCACTCCAGGGAACTCTTACAGTGAGTGTGCTGTGATTTTGTTTTTCGTATGTACTGTAAGAAGCCTATACCAAACATAACTGTTCGCCCCTGGTTTACTTTGCTGCATCCACATCCACATACTCCTACGGACGCACGCACATTCCGAGCAACCCACTGATCCTATCATCGAATTAACCCGGTGATAAGATACGGGTAAGTTTATACGAGGACCAACAGCCTAAAACGGACAAACGCTTTCAACGTATGCGACGTTTATTAGAAAGCATTATCAAAGTGGGACCAAGCGGAATTTGAGGATTCGTTTGCTATGGTTTCCCAACGGAATGTCTCTATAGATCGCCGGTTCGGGTTCGAGAGGTGCTTTTTGTTTTCGATTTTCGTTTGCTCTACTTGCTTCTTTTAACCTATAGTCGAAGCGTCTTACCTCTGGATCTAGTTTGCCTTTTTTTATTGATATTCTAGTTTTTCTTCTACGTTCTTGGTTTCCACGAGTTATAGAACCTGTATGAAATCAGTAATTGTTAGTAGTGATAGGAACCGCGCCGGAATACTAATTAGGTATTCTATTTTTCATTGCCATAAGCCAAAACTAAAGTTAAGTAGGGGGTATTTTCCGCTGGTATCGTGAAATCGACACGGAGTCCATCTTGCTCTAAGAGGTTGACTACACGATTAGAGAAACAAGCAACAAGGAGGCACAGTTGGCCTATATCCTGTTGCCAGTGGTGTTGGCCAGAGCCCGAAGTCTGACTACAAAACAAACGACATCGGCCTTCGAAAAGAGTAGAACGTCACCTAGCGTCGGAATGTTTTTGCGGTTACGATGACATCTGCGAATGTGACGGCTCAGCTAAGGATGTATATGTGCTTCGTTCAACTGTTGCCCAAGCAAAATGAGGCCGACCCAACAACTATGTACTGGCATAAAATTACACGTCCTTACAGGTCGCATGTGTAGTGCAGTAGTGGACTTTTGTCCAGCCTCTACAGACCACGAAATCGAACCAAGATTTCATCTCCTTCAATATGACTGAGTCACCGCAGCGTTACAAAAAGCAAAAGAATTGACCCGAAACTCTCTGTGATGTGGTTGTCGTTGTAAGATGTAAAATTATCCATCCGAAGGGGACAGGGAGCTATTTGTTTACATTGGAACCCCAGAGCGTAGACTTTTGTCCAGCCTCTACAAACCACGAAATCGAACCAAAATTTCATCTCCTTCACTAAGCTAAACCACTCCGATAGGGACAGTGCTAGTTTATACATGGTTCATTTTACCTACCCTATCCCTTTTACACAATTCAACCCTACCTGTGTTATTTTGTTTTTATCATAAATGTCATTACATGGGATCCATTACCCGGAACACTATGTGAATTATTTTACCGCCATGCAGTACCGCCTGCAGGGCATACTGATGACGGTTGGTTTGCCATCTATCGGGATTTCAATCAATACCTAGGATAGAATGACTGCCTGATATAGTGCGTGTGCACGGCGAGTCGTTTAAAATAATTTTTGATTACCTCCTTACTCAGTCCGCCTGAGCTGCAATTGGTAGTGGAGACGAAAGTTTCCTAAAATTCTTTCATATCCTGCCCTTGGCAGTTGCTTTTAACTATGGAAATGTTCTACCCGACGCCAAACGGTTTACCGTATATCTGGAGTTTTAACCACTGCTCAGAGGGTCAATGATAATGGGTAGAATACAATAATTACGTACACTAGAACGCTTGCCTTTAGCTTCACCAATACGTCCGGATTGCGGTAGGTACTACAGGACACTTAATGGACGATATTAATTACGCACAAGGGGCCTTTCTCGTATTTCTCGGTATTCTTGCTGTTTTTTAGGTTAATTATCGTCAGCAGGCTCATAAACCGATTCACGCCGTCGGTCTCGGTCGCTCGTAAAAAGGAAAAATCAATATAATTTTCGTCCCCCACGGTTCCAAATGGGTAAGCTCCGTGTCCTACCCCCCGTTCGAATTCGGAGAAGTTCGGCGAAAATCTAAAACAATGTGTCTCTTTATAAGCACTCCAATAAAAATATGTTTATTTATAATAAGCATACATTCGTTGGTGGCATAATTTACCTATCTGTTTATCTGTTCCGCTCAAATTCGGTGGAACTGAATATGAACAGACACGCTCAACAAAGTTGCAACGGCGCCCTGGCGGGTGCTCGGGGCTCGCATTTGCATATTCTATCACTAACGACTGTACGCAAAATCTGGACGACCTTTTCTGCTTATGATGTAGTAAGGAGCGATTCTGTATGCTTGCATCTAGATCTAACTAGGTTGCTTCATTCTTGATCGCCACGTAACCAACGCCTAACGGTTCCTTGAAGCTCCTTTGTGTCACAGCACACGCGAACACCTTGTGTAAAATTGGCGGCTCCAAAGAAATAGTAAGCAAATAGGAAGTTTCAACGAAACCATGAAGCTCTATCTCATCCTCGCCGTTTCTCTTTCTCGTTCATGTTGCTACAAATGCTGCTCATCCTTCTCAGCACGAGACTATGGATGGTGCTAATAACAGATTAAAGAAATCATTTACTCAACACGACGACGTGGGATCCCGGGAGAGGGCATCAAGGCTACCAACGCTAGGACATCATAATTTGGAGGAAGTGTGAATGAACCAGAAGACATTTTTTAATTCCGTCTTCCGCCACACACGAGTGCTTGTAATAAAAAAAATTTGAAACTGTATCCAGTTATTACAAAAATTTCTTGTGCTATGAGTTGAAGTACCCTTTGCACAAACTTCCTTCATCTATGTCATAAATAATGGAGTAAAGTGTAAATCATAAGCGCGTTGCTAGTTAATGCAGTTGTGATATTAGTTGTAAGATTGTAGAAATCGCGGCATGTGTTATCCCGCTTAAATGCGAGAAACATCCATTTAAATGGCTCGAACAAATATGCCACTGCGTTTCGACAAGAACGGGCCCGGGAAGTTATCAGTTACCGTCTGCTGCAAGTCATGCCGTATTTGTAACTTTCAAACCGGCAGCCGACTGCTTAAATTTATTGATGGATGAAAATTGACAGCATTTTCAACAAGCACGTTGAACCACTGAATTCTTCACACCAAACCTTTCTTGGTGATTAAGTCAAAGCGTAGCTCAATCTCACACATCAATGAGCATCTGACACCATGCACAGCTCTCTGCTATCGATTTTGTTGTTCTTCATCAGTGCAACATCTAAATTGAACACCGTATGGGCTATCAGTTTTTTTTAAACAAACAGAAAAAAGATGCACATGACTTTATCCAGTTTACCAGGAGATACTTATGCTACTCACAAACCCCAGAAGGTGACCTCGTTTGGGTTATTCGTTTCGAGTGGGATATTAAGTGACACAAGAGGCTTGCCGCTGACCGCCATACGGACCAAAAATACCGCAGCAAAGAAGGAAAGACTCCACGGAAAGCAACTGGTCGACACGGCATCGCCATCACCAACTTCAATACTCGCCTGCAAACCAAAATCCTGCACCCCATGTTCCTAGTTTGAAACCACAAAGTTATGAAATGATATCATGCGCACGAGTGCGCCGAAACCCTGTAAAAGTCCAATGTAAAGCCCTGTCCCGCGCAGCCTGCAAAGATTAGCTCCGGAACAATAATTGGGAGATCAATTCAACCAGAACCGATATCTATTATTTTATTATTTATATTCTGCCTCTCTCATTCCTCTCTCTCTCTCTCTCTCTCTCTCTCTCTCTTTTCTCTCTCTTTCGCTCTTTCTCTCTCTCTCTCTTGCTGTCTCTCTCTGTCGCTGTCTCTCATCCTATGTACATCTCTCAGGAAATCTCAACTTTTGTCAAATTGTGGTTGTCCAAGTAAGAAAACTCAATACAAGATGAATTGTTATTAAACAATAACGGTAAGGAGTTGGTAAAGGAGACGAAGGAAGAGAATGCGGTATGAGTTGTTAAAAGCTTCAAGCTCAAAGGGTAACAGGATATCGAGTGGAAAGCGGGGGGGGGGGGGGGGGGGGGGGGGG
>JAOEFI010018728.1:0-59370 GCA_034621735.1 Anopheles plumbeus | reverse complement strand
GCGGATAGATCCGAAAGCTGGCGTAGGTTCGCGTCGCCTCGGCAACGACCTCAAATTCGTCCACCATCACACCATCGAAAACGATTTGCCGTACTCCTGTTTTACACACCAGGTTATCATGATAGTCAGTTGTAGTAAGTCTTCGAAACATGGACTTTTAGAGATTTAAGGGTAGTTTTTCGGTCCATTTGGGAATATAAGTTGTATGAGAAGTGAAAATTGGTGTGACGTAACTCCGCGTAATGGAAACCGTACTCCGGCAGACGGAACTCAAAGCCGTTACCAGCGGATAGATGTCAGTCGAAGTGATGAAAACCAGGCGATGAAAAAGACACAAAATCGATGGTCTCTCTTACGTCGTGGTAGCCTTGGAGAACATGGCCTAAATGGTGGTCTGTTCTACGGAATGGATGGAAAAAGGTTCCATGTGACGCATTTGTTCGGGATATGCGTTTGTTCAGGTACGTGGGGATTCTTAGAGGCTCATGCTAACATGAAAGTCCTCCAATTTCCTATCTGCAACAATCTTTGTTCATCAAATCGAAAGGTCGTTTTTCACATCTGCCATCGACGAACCGGAGGAGTTAGTGACTTCTGCAAGGAACGAACGGTTTTCGGTTTTACCTGTAGACAATAAAGCTCGACACAATAAAGCCAAATGCAAAACCAGATTCCCTATTTCGATCGGAAATTGCTGTTCAATCACGACTACAGTTATTTCATAGCTATTTTTTCTCAACAAACCATTTGTTTTTTGAACACTCCATCGCTTTAACATCCCAAAATTTCAACGGAGGCGACAATACGCCGAATCAAATGATGAAGTCCCTTAAAAAGCGATCGTCAGGAACATGGACAGAGAAAACAGGACCCAAACAGTAATCAATAGAGAAAGTGTGACAGTGGATGATCGAGAGAGAGGGCGAGACAGAAAGAAGGAGAGTGCAACAATACTACTGGATGGGAAAATGAGGAATGTAGACATTTGCTAAATGCTTCAACAGGTTTTTTATCCTCTTTGTTTGCCGAAACTGCCTCGAGCACGTCTTGGAAAGAAACCTCCATCACTCCAATTGTCCCACGCAGCTAAGGTTACTCTTATTTTATGCCGTATCACCTACCTTACTTTATAATGCTTACGCCGAGTGGCGGTTCACTCACACAGCAAATTGTCACTTATGTCATATCGGCAGTGGTGGTATGGCTTTTGCCTGGAAGCCGCCAATGTTTAATGTTTTATTTCTAATATTTCACTTCTCTTCCCTAAAGCTCACGCTCTTTTTTTCTCGGTCTCTTTAAAAGAGTGGATTGCTTTGGTCGCGTTTAATACCCGAGTCACCTGGTTCACTTTTGCATGCCATTGAATTTGGCCTCCGTGAAAATGTATGCAAACCAGTGCAAAAAAAAGCTCTCACCTATATCGCCTATTATGGACCAAGCGCCAGTGGATCCCACCTAACCGGCCAGTGTCGTTGCCTTCCTGGGATGGTCAGGAAATAGCCGGGATCGCTGCGCGTACCGTTAACCGCGTAGACAGCTACTGCGAGTGCAGCAGCTAGTCAGACAGTCAAACAGGCGTTTAGATGAACGTGGGATGTTGTGGATGTTTCAGGTCCCATGATGCGAACCATTCTCAGCCAGTATTGGTCCCTCTTGTATCACCACGCTGCAAGTTGGAAAGACTCGAACGAACTGTAGCGCCAGAAGCCCGTTGTCGTAAATGGTGAAGAATGATCAAGTTGGTTTGGGCTGATTCGGATTATGAGTCACAACCTGCTGATATGTAGGAAAGCAGTGAGCATGTTGCAGTGGTTTGTATGAATCATTAATTTTCTCATTCTCAATTGTGTTGCTTCAAATTAATTGATACTCTTTGATAATGACCGGATACAGAACCACAGACCGTTGAACCAACAAGTACACCGAGAAACCCACACCATATGAATGGAATGACAAATTAGCTTTCCACTGCATTCATGTGCCTGCCATCGCTGTTCAGTTGAAAGTGACGGCCATCGATCGTGCCATGATTCTTCCAGCTCCATTATCTACTGTCTCAACTTAAACCACCGGCACCCCTTGTTTGATTTAGCGCTAATCCGCTACGCGGCATGTAGCGTGTCAGTAGTAAGATATTCAATGGTGAATAGACTCCAGTAGCAGTGCTATTTGAGGAAATGTGGAGGAAGATTTCGATTGAAACGACGTTAACTGTTGCATTTCATTTTTCTGATTGCAGAAACTAGTTTTCATGTAATTCAGTGAAACAACACAGAATGGAATCATTGATAGTTATTTGTGTGATAAAAGTGACAAAATAAATGCCATTAGAGGAGGATAAAAATGGGCGGCAAACTGTAGCGAATAGCGGTATATACCGGTTTCCTTCCTGAGTTTCTTTCCTTTCATTCCGCTACCGCGCTATCATCGCTCCCAACTTCGGAAGTACTAATCGGGCCATTTGGGCCATGTGTTCCGGGAACCTAGGTTGAGTGACAGAACCATGAAAGATAGGCTCCGCCGTCACTCACTTTCACCCAGGTCAACGAATGTCAACGACACCGGACCGCGGTATACCACCCTACACAGAACTAGTCGGCTGGAAGTATGGTCCCTTTAAACGGAGCTGCATGAGTCCGTACATACGGACTACGTATGCATTGTCAGCAACACATCGCCACCACAGTCAGGTTATTGCAGGAAGTCCTTTCACTCGTCGGAAGGGCACTAGGCTTGACGGACCCAACGGTGCATACAAAGTGAATTGTAGACCCTTCCCGATATTGTCAAACGAATGACTCATACCGCTATCGCTTGCGTGCATCAACCGCCCACGCGACAGTGACCCTCTCCAGCCTGGTTTGTTTATCACAAACTTCCTTCGACTTCAGCGAAGTGAAAGACAAAGTCGTCACTCCCCTCAGAAGCTATCTCTGGCACAATGTTTGGTCTTCTCCTGCGAAGGCAAGAGTGTATCCTACTGAAGATTATACTTGGCAACCTGACGCAAAATTATTTTCAAGGTTATGATTTCATTCACCACCGCAGCAACTACACTATTAAAACGCTACTGAAACTCCCCTGTTTCCTTACTATTTCAAATGCTGAAAGGAATGCACACCGTCATGAACATAATCTTAGTGCGCCGAATTCGGGGTGTCCTATTTATATCACGGCAATTAAAGAGCCTACCATTTTAGATAGCAGAATACTATAAATTCGAATACTAAAATAAAAAAATTTGAAATTAGGTATTTCCATCATTCAAGTTTAAGATATTTTTGGGCAAGTTCAAGTTCAAACTTCGTTGTAATAAAACCTTGTTTTCATTATTGTGGATAGTAATACTCATGTTATAGGTTTAATTCAGTTGAACTAGGCATCGATAGAGATAGAGATACATTTTTTCGTGAGATCGTTGTTTAGTCGATGACTAATAATCTCCTCACCCTTTCTCTGATCTCCGGAGAAACACAAACAATACGGCATCCTTCCATGCATCGATTTGAGCCAGCAGTCTGCCATGCCAGTGCTAACCACAGAGATACGAAATGGTGTCAGACAAACCAACAAAAAGGCGAGTGGAAGCAAGAAATATAAACAAATATATAAACTCTTCGTTCCCGCTGCAGAAGGTGCTAAAGAAGTAGGCTGAAATATAGCTTACGAAAGTTCACGAAAAATAACGTCTTTTATCCTTGGCATATAGCATTCGTGTTTGAATAATTCACATAGAAATGATTGCCCAGCACGGTCCATATTTAAAATCTGAAACACGAAAAATGGGGAAAAGTTTGTAAAGTGTGGTAAAAGCGGAAGGGAGAGTGCCAGGTTGGTGTTGGTGGATAAAACGGAGATGATTGCTACTACTAATGACATTATTTTAAAGAACTTAAAAATTCATAACATCATACGTATGGACAATTTTTTTCAAACCACTGCTTTTTCTTCTTGATATCAATGCAAGTAGTTGCGCTTGAGGCCACAAATGGATATAAGGTTTGTAAATCACATTTTAATTAAACCTGAACAGTGACATTCGGCTTCGATCAACATTCAGGATCGGTCCGTCCGACTTTTCATATTGAACAAAGATTGATTGCTTCGTCCAATAACACAGCTAAGTTTCTATGGGATTTCCAGCTGTGCGTTACATATTCATTTCCTCTGTACTTTTCAATATGGTGCATCTAAGGACGAGCAATCCAGTAATTAAACATCCTTCGAAATCATCGAATGCGGCCACAAACAAATAGGAAGAGATAAGAGTTCAATCATGAATCGAAAAAATAAAAAGTGATTGGTTACTTCCGTCCAGCCACGGGTGTCGTCAGACAATGTCGGAAAAATAAAAGCGAAGAAAAGAAATAAAATAAAAACAATAAACTAAGTGTAAATTGCATCTGGCAGTAACCTTTTCCCTGCGTTTTTTCTGTGCATCGTTTTTCTCTACGTGGCGAGATCTTGATGATGATGGTTATCAACAATTTCGAATCAAGCATTACTAACATTTATTAGATCGAAGAAAAAGGGATGGTTTTCCAACGTCAATAAAATCCTTTGTATGCTGTTGGTGGCATATTTTGACAAGTACGTAGTATAGCGAATGTTTAAATTCTATTGGTGTCGTACGACTAGAGATAATTCTCAACTGTTAAGCCACTGTCAGTTTGTATAATTGCATTAAATTAAATTTACTATCAGAAAAAGGAGAAAGGGACGAAGCGGGATATAAATAAATTAATATTAATCACACCGGGTGGATTGTAAAGCGAGAACTGTTTTGGCATCGAGCTGGCAAAACTCCACTACGTTATAATAAATTCATTACCGAAAATGCTACAGTAGCATATCTCACCGGGGCTCAGGCAATATGTACTGCATGTAGAAACACAACTTTGCAGGAGGACGGAGGTTTTGAGAAGAATTTACTTAGTGCTAGATGAGGCTACATCCCGCGAATGACGAAGTCGGAAAAGCCAACTCGTTAAAATCGATGTGGTAAACTATTCACAACAACTACCATCAATATCAACGATAACCCAGAGCCCAAGGAGCTGTAAGAATAGGCAATAACAATATTATTATCAATTCTTTTGCAGTGTTATTTACATTTCACGATATAAGACGGCCGAAACGCACCCCGGGAGAGAGAATGGAGTGAATAAATCATTCTTGGGAGCCCCGGGAGAGGGACAGAAAGAAAGAAACGGAGTAAGAGAAAAGATGTGAGAAAAATACATTATAAGCCTCTTTGACCATTTAAAGCCTTTTTGATTTTTTTTCTTCATTCAACATGATGGCGGGCATCCAGGGGCTTGATGCTCGACCCTTGATGCTGGCGAACAACAATGATGTGTATCTGATCTCGAGACGTCTTGGCATCACATAAGATGTAATCGGAGGAAAATTAGGTTTTCCTGTGCTGATCGGTTCTTGTAAAACCCCACTGCATACTGCCAACCTACTTAGCACGTTTCAGGGGAGAACTTATAAAGTATTTACACACGCATCGATATGCGCAATATGTAAAATTAGCCGGACGACGCCAGCACTTGTCGGTTGAAGGTCGGATTGAATGTATTTTCAGGAGGTTGTTTGCGAATGGAGTGTTACTGTAACGCTGGTCTGTCAGTTGATCTCGGACATTTCAAAACAAGCTCACTCGCTCTTCTCTCTTCTTTCTGTTCTACCGATAATCAGGTTTCGACGGCATATACCGGGTTGTACCTTCCTGGCACACAGATAAGTGGACAGGAAATGCTGCTGATTTTGAGGGTTGAGTTGAAAAGACAGGCCCTGGTTATATCTATATAGCAGAACCGGTTCATTTGTGTATTAATGAGGCACAGGTAGGTCTGTCGTTATCTTTGTTTTGTTTTTTCGTTGTTCTCGTTCAGCCTCCCGATTCAATTTCTGCGAAAAGGCTAATTGTTTTGTCTGTCGTGTCTATCTACGATTTCGTTTCCTTTTAACAGCCTCCTAGTTCAGCATTGCGTGCTAGGTTTTGGTATTTCCAATACATGGAGCTTACCTATACCCTCTTGTTCGGCACGACTCGAGCACAATAGTTTACTGGGAAAGTGACAAACCATGGTGATTTCATCCATAAGTGTCCACAGGGGTCATCACCTAGTATGATCCTTTTTTCCATCATGACGAACGGTTCCTAAATCTTTTCTAGTAGCGACTAGCGTAAAAGGATCCACTTTTGTCCTGATGATGAATGTTCCGTCGCAACGCTTAAGCTAGACAAACCCTATATACTACTTCTTATAATATTTCAACCCACCGTGCACTAGACAGATTAGTTTAGTACTACACTATTGCGGCTAAGGGACTTGGGACGCGCACTGTCTACCGCACATTTGCTTGCATTTGAACCACAAGAAGCGGGGCTTGCACTGCGCAAGTGGGGTTATAAACCAATTTTCAATTTTATATACCATTTTAGTTGTCGCCAAAAGCTGTCCGCAATCCTATCGACAACGAGCCCGGGACACTTAGCGTTCGTTGATTTGAACAAGTCAATTACTACGCTTTAAGAATACGTCAACCGAGTAAACCGACTCCCCGCATACAGGTTTCTTCAGCACTCAGACAGAAGCAGAAAATCGGGAGGAAAAAACCACCAGCTTCTATCGTGAGCATAATAAAGTCAGAAAAAGATTAAAATCAACACTCGTAGGTCGCGACGAAGTGCGGCCTGGGTCATCGGATGAGGACTTCATCTTAGGCCGTCTAGCAGAGGCGACCGGAATGAGCCTCCGGTCATAAGGCTTGGCGAACCTTTCATTCCTGCGTGCATCCCTTCCCTCGTTTGCGCTCAATCAAGATCATCAACCTCTCTAAAGCCCCTTCTCCTCCATGCCGAGAAGCTCTACGATCTTGACCGCGGCACACGCAACGGCACACGACCCGGCATCCTTTAGGGTGGATACGAAAGTTGTTCACTGTTTTTCTCATTCTGTCTCTCGTTATATCGAGACTACTCTCCTTCTTCCTCCTTCCTTCCTCTCTAGCTCTTTCTCTCTCATATTCCTACATCTTCACTCGCCGTTTTTTGTATGTTTCGTGTGTGTGGATCTGTACCTCTTCCATCTTTCCACGACGCATAGCTCGCCACACACGCGCTTCCGTTTGTAACCGGTTTGTGATGTCTCTTTTTTTCATTCAACAAAAAATAAATATGGTTTACGAAAGAAAGGAAGACCGTAAAAAAACAAGAAATCCCGCTTGCTTCTATCAAAGTATATCTCCACCACCAGAGACGATGAAGGCATATCGCGCTACATCTGGAGCTTTGTTGTGCGAATATACCCGGCGGACAAGGTTGCATTCCCTTCCATGAGTTTAACAAAAATTCACCCCCTTGTGTCCACGAACTGCCTGAAACATCAGGTTGTCGCGTTAGCAATAAGCCCGTTCCTCCCTCCATCTATCTTTTGGGACCCGATTGGGATCGAGCGCTGGAACTTAGCGGATGAATATCAGCTCAGAGTGCGTACGTAAAAATTATTGTGTTACTTACTACCTATCTATTTCTTTTTCTTTGCATTTTTGTTAGAGTAAGAATATCGTTAAGTAAGTGTTTGGGAAAGTATTGGGAAAGTGGTGCATATATGATTGATGATTGAGAGAGATGTTAAAAGCGTCCTACGTTCCCTGTTAAAATACTCACTAAACGATGATTATCAAGTCTATATAAGTTTAACAAAAATGCAAAGAATAATAAAAGGAATAGATAGGTAGTAAGTAACACAATGGTTTTTTTTACTTTTCAGTTCATTTGTGAGAACGTGGTGTACTAAAAAAAAATTGAATACTATTATTTTCTACTTTTAGTGTTCGTTCTTTTGCCCGTTGTTCGCTTTCGCTCTATAAACGCTCTAGCTGCATGTTTCAATATTGGTCTCTCTCTCACTTCTCATTTCTCTTACTGGTGGATGGTCTTCGCTCTTCCGTAACAGAAATCCTGACATCATTACACGAGTGACCTAATGGAACATAGTCAAAAACACCGTTCACGATTGGTGAGTTTGTGCGGTGAAGGATTGCGGCTAGATTGGTATAAACATAATAAAAATAAATGCAAGTGTATAAACATTATTAAAACAATATTCTTACACTCTTTAGTTTATGTTTTAGTTTTTTTCTTCATACAGTATGCTCCGTATGCTCCGCTCAGGATTTCCGTCAACTAAGCTATATTTTCCATTAGAACTTATTTACACCACAAATTTCATTTGCTTATAAAAATTCCAGCAGTTCTGTACCATACGTGTAAAGTGAAAAATATGATTGTGTGTGTCGATAGAGAAACGCAGCCATTTAAACGCCTGGAGGGGTACTATGCCAACCTGTCAGTCGCGCGATTATTTAGCCTTGACGAGCCAATTGAAAATATACCTCAATGATAACTCAAAGTACTCTTTAAGTCAAAACAATCGCGCAACTTCGTTTGCACCCATGGGTGAAAAGTGGTGAAAATAAATAAATGAAACGCATACCAAAAATTCGTTTCGTTTTTATTTCATTGACGCTCGAAGTGTCTCGAGTAGTGGGAATCTCGAGCGCAGAGATGGCACTAATACTAACACAATGCCAATGGCGGGCGATTGCACGCACACATGCACAAGCACTCGCTGGGTATCTAAAAAATCTTCTTCATATAAGCTTTAAGAACTGCTCCATTAGATACTGTAGAAGCTAAAAAAGAAGGTCCAGTGACATTTATCGCGCGATTTCTGACCGGTGATATCGTTGTGAAAAACTAAATTAAGCTTATGGGCTCGCTAGCGTACATCCAATCCGTAAAGCTGTTTGAGAATGATTATATGTTAGCCTCTTTTCGACATCACCGGAATGTGTGTGTGTGCATGTGGGTAGGTTGTGTGTAGAACCGGAGCGGTTGAACCGAAGGAAAACGCAGTGACTGATGTGGCCACCGTTTTTTCCCGCACCCCGTGAAGCTTCTACTGTACATTGCAACTAGTGTTGGTGCGTTAGAGCACGCGCAGTATAGAGCTCATTCGTTTAAAAGATCTTGCTTTGAAGCACTTGCCACACGCGGATGAAACCGACCGAGTAGCCTCGGAACAAGGGAGTTGATACGAGCAGTCTGATCGAACCGACCGTTTCTTGAACGAACTCTTGCGAGGTGAGGCAAGCCAAAGGAATGAATATAAGAGCATAAAAAAAGGAGAAAAAAATGCACGGCCGGGACGGCATTGACGACGCACACGAGTTTACACGAATCGCATCCTTTCATATTCAGCGGTAGGTCGTTCGGGATTCAACGGACCTTCGTGCTCGCCTCTAGGCCTGCACTCGCTGCGCATACGCTGTCGCCAGGAGAACTCTGCTTTCGCGCGAGTCTTCCGAGCCATCCGAATGGCCTTCGCCCTAGCACGAGCACACGAGAATCAGTAGCAAGAAAAAGTTCCGCACGGACATGAAAAACGGCACCCGAACCCAGGTTGACGCAGTCCGATGTCTGAAAGCATAATTTAGTTAGCATACGACGGTCGGATGCAATGAAATCTCGTCCCATAACCGGTTTCCGAACTAGGTTGGTCTAGGCGCGTGGTTGACGATTGTTTTCGTTTTGCTGTCGTGCCGTTGGCGGCGTGTCTCCGTGTGTGCCGATGCCGCGAAAGTGATTTATTTAGCATGTTTCCCCGCGTATGCTATGCACGCTATCACAACTACCTCTTGCAGATCCCTGTTCACATGCCTCTAGATCCAACCCCACCCTCATCCCTCTTTGTTCAAGACCAACACAGTATAAGTGTAGCGTACTTTTGATATCAGGGTAGTATGAACGATATGTGAACACCAGCAAATGCAGCGCGATGAAAATGAGCGTAACTGAACGAACCCAAAAATAAAAACAATAAACCTAACTTAGCGAAAACCTTACTTATCTGATAGGGGGTCGTGATCTGTGACATCCAACCATAGAAACGTTAGATGCAAGTTAAGCCGTGTTGTCTATTCGTCCCTAAACAACTACTCACGGATGTAGGAAACAGGTGATTCTCTTAGCGGTGCTAGGTTGTGTATTAGAATAATTTAGTGTTATAATGTGGTGTTTTGTTGAGTTTGAGAGATTAAATGGAGCGCACCCAAAAGCACCAACATCTTCACATAAGCCCCCACAATCAAACAGTTTCAGTCCATTTACGTGCAGTTGTTGCAGCAGTGCGGCTCAACGACCGCTGCGCGCAGCACCCGGAAGGCTGCTAACATACAAGGTACGGTTTAGTTGTACACGCCGGTTGTTTTAATGTATAATGTACATGAAAATTTCTTCAAATCACATGTAGAGAAAATGTTGCTCCGTGTACGAAGTGCCCTGAAATATTGGGAGCGTATTCCTTCGTTAAGAGACTCTTTGTACTAAACGATAAACGGATTTGTCATACTTTTTTTAGTACAAGAAGAGCAGACCACGGAAACATTCAATGAACCAAAACATTTGGGGCAGTAAAACTTCTACTGACCAAAAATCCTTTCCTCAGTACCCCAAGCACAAAATGCCGACAATTGAAGTGTTGTCACATACACTTGCACACATGCTTAGATAACGCAATAATCATGCAGCCCTAACCTGCAATCCACGGTTTCAGCTTAGTTCCGGTTCAGTGTGGCAGTGTGGTTGCTGGCTAGTTTTCATTACTGATACTACTGCAGGCCTCTCGCTGGTTTTGGGAAACTTGCGTATTAGGAACTTGCATATTAAATTTTCTTAAAAAAATCGAAACAACTTTTTGGTTTGAGCTATGGAGAATGTCACGTTTGCTCTGTACACCATGTTTATGCAAGCATATCTGTAAGGTTTGAGGATGCCGATGGCTGTCGTCGTTGAGCCTCAAGCCACCTGGTAAATTCAATGCGCGTATGCTAATAAAAATATTTAAAATTGAGTATACTGGGACTGGCATAGGTCATTCAACACACGGAACAGGACGTTTATCGTTCTACCGTAGTTGATTGTATTGGTGCTGAGTTGCTGGTCTTGTGACCCAACCCACGCTACCTCCGGAGGCGGTTCCTTATGGAATTTTTTTTTCGTATGGTCACCTACCGGTCATTCGTGAGTCAGCATCCACTGGCTCCAGATATTGGGTTCAATGATGAAGTAGTCATGCTATCCCAATGGCGAGTTTCTAACAACGATTAGGTCTTTTTTTAAACCTTTTTGGTTTGCTTCAGTAACCTACGTCAGAAACTACATTTGTGGCATACGTACATTACGCTCCTGTTGGGATTGGAGCTAATGTAATACGAAAATGTTTCGTACAACTTTTTCGTCACCATCTTGAACATAACCCCGCCCCCGTCCTATCGTAGCCCCGTTCCTTTTTTGTTCCGCAAGTCCCTTTTTTAAGTAGGAGAATTTAGTTTTTGTCGCTTTTTCCTATAGGCTTGGATGGTCCCGCAACAAAAGCTGACTTTTACGCGACCGAGTTGACATTCACCCACACACTGCACGCGCTTATTCGATGGTGTCTGATTTCTGTTGCCGATGCACGACGGCTTGGGTGTGAGTTGTCCGTCATTGGAAATGTGAGGTTTCCTACACACTCGTATCCACACCATCATCAGCGTCTACCTTGTCCTATGTTGGGCTATAACGCTTTGCGGCCTGAAAGCTTATGCCCCGTTTAGTAAGATACTAGTAAGGAAATTTTCTCCATGGTCATTCCACGACCACACTCCTAACGTATTGGGGCTAAAAAATGTGCAGAACAGGCGAGCTGGTCGCAAGGTCCGAAAACATAGCTTTTCTGTGGTGTCCCGCAGTTTGCAAGTCAAGCATAGCCAATGTCCTCTAGTAGCACTTACGCATCACTGTTATATCGTTGTGCGCTATACCACTAGGGCAATTCAATAAAGGGGGAGAGCCCGAATTGAGGTAAACATTTAAAAAGGAGCATACATGTTTGTACCGCGTTGTTAAGCAAGCAGTATTGGGTGGACAACTCCGTCAAAGAGCATGACCCCGTTAGGACGAGTGCGTAAGTGTGTATATTCTGTACACCGGAGGTGAACGAGTGAGCATGAGAGCGGGTTAATACAAGTACTAGTTTCCCTTGGAAACAGGGCTATCAAAACAATTGAAGTGGTGTTTTCGGGCACTAACGTTTCAATTGCCACTCAATCTGTCAAGATTGTAATGATTATATAAACAAATATTTTCTTATCAGGGATCCAACATTATACGGTGCAATATAGCGCACAATCATGAAAATAACAATTCTTGCTGCTAGGATGTTTTACGGTAGATTTGAAGCCAATAACAACAAACCAACAAAACGCAAACAATCGACTAAAAGGATTATCACCCCGCCGTCAAGTCTTATTTAATGTTGGATAATTTCGACCAACTCTTTCACACCCACATTATGGACCATACCGTATTTTTGTCGTCTATGATGTCTATTGATTGTCTAAAACTATCGTTCATATTAATTAAGGAAAACTTATTGCAAAAACTCGTTCTCAAATGTTACCAAACTTTTACATCCTATTTTTGGCACAGTAGTTGATTTAGCTATTCCGAAGGATCCGTTGGTGCGAGAGTTTGATGGTGAAATTGTGCAGTTTAAGTACATGGAGCGTACGAAGCTGAGCATGTAAATTAACACTAATTAAGCGCTCTTCCGCCACCATTGCATGGTGCCCTGTCGACATTGCCTACAACGGTACAGACCACACCAACCTGAAACCG
The DNA here is from genome assembly GCA_034621735.1 of Anopheles plumbeus. Lineage (NCBI taxonomy): Eukaryota > Metazoa > Arthropoda > Insecta > Diptera > Culicidae > Anopheles > Anopheles plumbeus. The sequence goes on along the minus strand of JAOEFI010018728.1, from coordinate 46,634 downwards.
CAACGAGCCCCTACAAATCATTCGCTTACTCGAAGGAAATCCCTTGAAAATTGAATGGAGCAAATGTAGAAACACATTAAGTCCCTTTTGTGCGTGTTTAATCAATTTTATTTTTAATTTCAAATCACACATCAGACCTCAGGTTTCACTAATTTCACGTCAAGTCGTCCATGCTTCAACGTTATCGACACATAACATAACACATTTCGAGCGACTTAGTAGCTATTGCCTAACCTCACGAGCAATACCTTCTCAATCTCTTTAACCGTCCACAGAAGTCAATGAGACACGAGTAGGTTGCATCCCAATGTCGGCCCCTGCGCTTAATTTTTTTGGGAGATAATTTAAAGGGGACCAAACGCGTCAGCATGTCTCAACCCGCATCACATATGAAACTACTACGTGGGTAGAGCCGGATGTTAACACTCCACCAGCTCGATGCATAACTAAAGCCAGCAGACAGCATCGTTAAATCGTAAAGTGCAGCAGCTGATTCAGTTTAATTAAAGAATAGTATCAGGCATAAAGGAAGGGCCAAGCGCTGCTGATGGACTAAACGTGCTTCGACAATAGCAGCTCAGCTTCAGGACTGTACTGGAGATTGTAGTTGAGCTGGCGGCACCGTCGCTTGAGCTGTCGTATTCGGCAAAAAACTGGTGGAAACTCTATGTTAATAACGCTCTGGCAAAGCCTGTAAAATAATCGATGTATTCTGGCGGTTTTCATGATTACGCTGGTAAGATTCTACGCAGGGAAATACGAGGGAATGCGAAATTGCGAACACATAGAGATCAGAATTGGTGAACTGGGAGTTACTCTAGAAAATAGTCGCAGACGTTGTATACATGAGAGTCTGCAACACGAAACGAACACCTGACAATAGGAGTCAAAAACGGTTGTCTTTTATGTCCATCATGTGAAGACCCTCTGCAACGCGCGGACATAACGCTTGTTTAGTTTATGTTTGGCATTTCTGTGGCTTCTGAACAACTGAGCCTGCATTCACAAGCATCCGCGCAAAACTTTATCACTACTTGTTCACTATGCACGATTCACTTTAAATATACCTGCCGTTTTCAAATATATATGGAATATTTCAGGCATGTGTCGAAAAATCCTTGGTTATAAAAGTCGCTAGTTCGCTTGCCAACCAACAGATGTCACAAGCGCCAACATTAGCGCCGCATAGACTTCTCTCACCTTTTCTCAGTAGTATAATGTCGCGACAGACAACCTATAAATACACTAGGAAACTAAAAGGACGGGGTTTAAGAGTACATGAGCCCAATCAATCATGAGCATAACAGTTGAATAAAAAATATGATTCACGATTCGTATTATCTGCAATTGACTTAGGGATAGAATATTGCATTAGACAGAAATTGCGACAGTCTGAATAACGAATGGCATGAAAAAATAGAATACGAATGGCGACAGAGTGAATAGACGGTGAGTTTTGCGGAAAATTTGAAGAAGTCTCACCGCCGCAACGAATAGACCATCACGGTGCTTTTTTGAACCCAGCATCTGCTTGAAGAAAAAGTGGATATGAAAAAGCCATACATGCACAAAGAACCGCGCAGGGTGCTACAGTGTGCCCATCAAGCGAGCGTTTTATTAACATTAATTAATGATAATTTTATTCCTTCTCATTATTTGGTTCGGACAGTGTCCACTCCGTATTCGGTGGACGGTGATATTTTTTAATCACGTCAAGGAACCGTTCACCACACATGATGATCCGGTTTTTTTTAGTGTTTAATTTCCCCCTTATCCCAAGCCACTCTTTTTGTTTATGTTTTCTTATTCATCTTTCATCCGCAAAGTCAGCTAGAGGAGAAAGCGATATCTGACTAAATGGACAGATCATACTATAGTGTTGGCCGTAGGACTAGAAAAGTCTCTTAAAATACAAAAAAAGAATGAAGGAGATGAAGTCTAGATGGACTTGTTTATAGTCGCATACAGTAATTGCATGCTAGGCCCGTCTGCTCGGTGTTGCCGAAGTCTTACTGACACATAACATAGGTCTGCCACATAGCATAACATTCGTCCGGTAGCATGTAAGTGACCTTTATTGAAGGTTCAGATAATTTTAGGAAAAAGCGAACCGATTGGTCGGTTAACAGAGTATAGGGGGAATTACTTCCATGAGCAATGGCAATGATTGCAAGGTGTCCCAACAGCGAAACCCGGTTTTTTTAGATTTTTTTTTAAATAGTCCTAGGGTTTTTAAATTTAAAGCCGCCCAACAAGTACACCTGATATATGACGATTAAAGCAAGCCAGTGTTTGAACCCTCCCATCTCACCATCTCGCAAGGCACCATCACCGAGCAATCAAGATTTAACAAGAGCCGTTCAACTCAACTTTTTGACGAAAAGCACAGGTCCGCGATTATTTTAGAAACTACATATCGGTAGCTACGCTACCGGCCTTCCCTGGTATTTAGCAGTCCGTCTACGGTACGTCGCGACAAGGCGCTCGGGTCTTTGGCCCAGCTCTTAGCCCTGGATGTCCCGAACTGGCTCTCGTCATACTTTTTCCAACAAACATTATGAATATTTAAAATCTTGCCAAAACATCTTAATTTTCGTCCTGCAGTCTAAAGTGTTGGCTGTTGGTTTTTCAAGTTCTTACACTAGTTCTGCTATCCTGTCACAGGCAGTTCCTTTTTCGGTTCAAATGTTTCAGTGAAATGTTTCTCTATTTTTTTCTTTGTCTCTCCATTAAAAAAAATAAATACATAATTTTTGAAATTTTATATGGTTTTCAAAGCATAGTGACTCTGCGATTTTTTTTCGCTGTCCTCCGCCCTCTCCACCACGAAGGACAAAGCAATTTTGTTCGCTATCCAGCGAACGCATAACGCGAAAATACTCGCACGCTAAACCGTCATGGCAAAACTATCCAAATAGCCGCAAAAGTGCGTCCCAAACCCCTCTGATTGAACCTTTGGAAGCTACCTTTTCGGGTTTAAAAATGAGTGTTTACGTATGTTAGGAGGATACCTCGATGCAAGCGGCCTAGACGTGTTGGAGGGAGTCGTCCGGGGTTCGACGGAGGAAGGGAAACTTAACATTTGTGACCCTTCTAACATCTCACAAACATCCACTTTTATTAGCTCCCTTCTTAAGCTTAGCCCAATCTACGTCCCAGAACAAAACTAGTTTGTGGCGTGTGACCCGGCCATTTTCACACCTTACGATGCCGACTCACACGACACAAATTTAATGACGAATTATTTACTTTAATAATACAAACTACAGTGAGCTCTTTTCCTACTGGAGCCCACCACTTATGTACAAGGACTCCCGGTGGGTAACCGGCCACCAGCTGAACTTTGGAATCGATCGTTCGATTGATTGCCTATCGCCTGACGGGGCAATTTCCGGTGTCCGGTGTTCGCACGGTTGGCCGTCTGAACCTATGTAGGGTTTTGGCGACATGTGATGCCTTCTCTCCATTGCATGTGCGTGTGTAGTTTAAAAAATACAGTTTTAGACGAGCGCGGAGGAGGAACTGCTTGCTCGCCGATTTATGCTCGCCGCCCCGTTTCTTGCTTTTACTGGTGTTGGAAAACTTTTGCCCCAAAAAGGCTGCAAGTATTAACATGCTTTTGAATGGGCTTGCATTTTTGATGATTTTTGAACGGGGTGTCAAACTCATAAGGTAAAAGCTATCCTTCACATACGCGCATAAAACCTACCTTTGTTACAGCATAAAACCGCGTGAACTAGATCGAATCTTTCATAGCATCGATGGAATTGCAACGCGGCATCGAAAAGTCAATTTTCTAATCGGTTCGATAAGTGGGCGGGTTGTAAAGCTAATTCTCGCTGTAAAGCTATGCCGTCGCAGCATTTGGCATAACAGGAGTTAACCGAAGGGTGGTTTAGCACGTTTGTCGTATTCTGATCTGGTGTAACCGCTTCATCAAAGTGCCAAAGAGTCAGTGAACTAATCAATCAAGCAATGCTGACGAGAGTTACAGATTTTTCTATTAGGAAGACTTTGAGCTCTGCATGGGCTACTTTCGTCTCTTGAATAATCGATTGTTTCGGGTGAGAACTCAGCCCAAGCAGTAATAGTGTTTCGGGATTTGGTATGTGTTTGTGTATTTTTTTCGCAAAGGAGAAATCTTGAAAAGGGAAAATATACCCACTCCTCCTCCACACCCACCCCACTCCACAAAACCTTTCCGCGTGCCACATCCCTCTCGGGAGCTTCTGGGTGGATTACTTCTTTGGGAGGAGGTGCTCCTCCTGATTGTTATGTGGGTGCAATCTGCGCGCTGATTTGCCTGCTCCGGGCAAGTCTCTGATCTTCTCTCCACCAACTCTGAAGCTTAGTTGGTATTTTCCTCATCGCCGTACTTACTGCCTTCCGCCTATCTTCCGAACGCCACATCACAGATACCAGGTTCATAGTGCCAACTGCTTCTCCGCACCCTTCTTCCATTTCTAAGAGTTCAGCGTCGAATCGCGGACAGGCGAGCTCTGCCGTTTCGTCGACGTTGCCGCACGCCGGGCACTCTGGGGATCTGGCGTGTTTGCACCGGTCCAGGTAGAACCTGAAGTACTCGTGTCCGGAGAGAAACTGGGTGACGTAGGCTAATCTTGTGTGTGTGTGTGTGTGTTTTATTTTATTTTATTTTGTAACGCGGAGAGAAAATCTTCGAAAGACACCCCCACACCAGGGTAGTGTGGGGCTCTTATCCACTAAAACCTCTCCTCATACATGTGTGTGTGTGTGTGTGTCTAACAATCTAGCGCAAAACCGTTTGCCAGAGTTTTGATGTTTCGTGATGCAGTAACAGCATGTTTGTTTTCGCTCTGTGTTCCTACATATACTCCCCGGAACAGCCACTTTAAGCGTGCAGATACTGAACGCACCTGCAATGAAGTGAAGCTATTAATTTTACATTACTTATAAATAATTAATTCTCTTCTTTCCACATCGGATGGGATCGCCGTGCTTTTGGTGCAGGAAAAACAAACTTGTCCTTGTCGCACTGAGAGGCTCACGTTATTTCGTCTCACCGCTCCGCTCTTCCTCCCTACACTGTAACGTGCCCTTTTCGTGTCGGAATAATTATAATTAGTCTTCGATAAGGGCGAAATTGAGTAGAAGAAATAGACGAGGGTAGAAGGGGGAAGGGTTCGGGGTGTACACGTTGGCTGCAGTCTCTCTCTCGATCTGCAGCAAATGGGTATATTTTGTAAAAGCTTGATCCGAAACACCAGGGAAAAAATATCTTCGTGGCCGCGATCAGAAATGTTGACTTCTTTGAAAATATTATCACAGTCATTTTCAATTCTGGAAATGATTGAGACGGTGAAATATTCATCAGTTGTTACGGGGATGTCAATATTCCGGTCAGCTTCTGGCACATTCCTGTTTCCATTTCGTCTCTAGAAGAGATGCAGTGAACAAGACTATTCGAGAATTCCCATCGAGCCCATCGACCTATTGCTGGACGAGTAGAGGAGGAGAAAACGAGAACGACAAACATCTATGCCTCTTGATCGTCGAAAATCGATAACTTTTAATAAAATAGAGGGAAAAGGTAGAGCTGATTTATGAACGTATTTGCAAATAAAACTAAAACCTACCTTGGGATCTTTCGAATGCCGAATTTTCGAAAAGAATACCTTGGGAAAAAGGATTGTCGCGCCTACAAAATGCGAACAGGCGCTCGTCGTTCTCTTGGGTAAAGGAATACCTCGTAGGAACTCCCCCAATTACATTTTCCCTGTGGTGTAAATTTCCATGTACTAGTCGTTTCATCTGTCACGTAGCACCTGTACGACAACTTCCGGCGTCTGCGTATTGTTCCGTCCCGTCTACTAGTACCCTGGTTCCTCTCTGCATGCGTCCCTATACTATTTGTGATAGTTATTCTCGTGCATCTCCTATTAAAATTTCACTTTTTACACGACTATGCTCAGCATCACACAATTAAGCGTTTTAGTAGCATACATTTCCTGTTGTGACTTTTTGTTCACCCTCAATCAACGGTTCCTAATTCAGTTCCTTCGCGAGGTTCCCCGTCGCAAAGAAAATTAGCAACGAGCCCAATGTCTACCAGTTGTATTCTTTCCCTTTTTACCCAATGCTGGGTTATTCAATCACTAACCGAATCCGAATGGAAGATTTTGCACCGAGTTTGAATTGCTTATAGAGTTGATGACAGGTATATCATCAACAAGGGTCCATTGGCAAGCCAAGAGGAAAAAGAGTGGACAGGCATGCAACGAATGCCAATGATCTTTGGCTGCGTATTTGAAATATATATCTATGTTTTCCGCTCATCAATCGAGCCCAGCTTCCTTGGTTCCGTAGCTGCCAAAAATGTTGACCAGTTCATCCGCACAGTATTATGCTATGCAGAGTGCGGCCTCAGATGAGGAAGTTAGCATGCAGATGGCTTGAAAAATTGCAAAAAGTCATGAGAATCAAGGATTCTGAACGGAAGCGTAAAAAATTTACATAAGCTGATCAGAATAAGTTTCACCGGCTAATCTTTTAATGGATTAAATTTGAATGCGGTTTACGTATCCTTACGCATAAAGTTTGCTAGAAACTGTGACGAATTGTTCACATTGCTTCTCTTCAAAAACATTGGACGGCCATTTAAGATCGGTTTTGATGTAAAGTGGAGTTTGGAAAAGTTAGTTCTCATTTCAAAGAATCAATAGATACAAGCGGACTACAAACATAAATCTGAAACTTGAAGTTGATGTAACCAGAAGATTTCACTAGCGTTTTTTTATGGATTTTGTACTGCAACGACCGCCAAGTTACCAAGGTGTGTGGGGCTTTTAAATAATCGCGGTGAAACGGCTGAGCTTTGCTACGAGTATGATGTTATTGCATCTTTAGAATGCCGCAGGTGCATGTGCGGGAAACGTTTCACCCCTTCCAATCTGTAATGTAAAAGCATTTTGTAAAACCTAAACAAATAAATGTCTCAAACGTTAGCCATCTATTCGATACTTGAACTTTAATCTAGACGTCCATACTTTCGGAAACATTCTGACATTTAATTCTAAGTTCCGCAAAATGGAGTACAAGGTATGATGAAGATAGAGATCGATTGTAAGAGAGATGCAGAAGGAGAGAGAAAGAGAGATAGAAATAGAGAGATAATAAAACGAAGGATAATGAAAAAGAAGAGGAGTGAGAACACACCAAAAGCTCAACAGTAATCTCCATTAGGAGTTTCAAAAATGCTCCAGCAAATGTTTGCATCACCATCGAAAAATATCATTTATAAAGAAAGCGCCAATACTTCCGGCCCCACAACGGAGTCGCCGTGTCAAATATCTCCGCCAATCGGAAGCTTTCGTTTCCGTTCGATCTTGCTTTTCTTCGGGCATAGTCATAGTCATATCATAGTTGATAAGTGAGCATGTCTACGGAAAATGGAATCAGTAAGGGTGGATAAGCGAAGCAAAAGGCGTACAACAAGAATTCCGCATCTTGATTGTGAAAAGAGCACAACATAGAAACGGGTTACTTACAAGTGAAAAAGGAAGGTGATTGAGAGCGAGGAATTACAAAATGTAGCGACCAGTAGCCACAGGGGCGGATGTGTGTAGCATTATATATGAGTTTAGGCTACGCCCCGGACAAATGGAAGGTAGTAAAAACTAGCAGGTGTAAAAATTTAAGCCCGCGTTTTCTTTGCAAAAGTGTGATACGTCATCAAGAAGAAACGTTTTTTGATATCGACGATATCGTGCCTTTCTGCGCAATGCAGCCATTTTTCTATCATTGCGCGGCTTAGATGCATTAACTGCGAAACAGATGCGATACAGATCTCCTGTATCTGTTTTCTTTTTATCTGACCATCTCGTCACGATACTGAAATCCTTTATTTTGTTGTCGTTGGAGCAGTTCCTCACTTTAGGATAAACTCCTTCGGATATATCATAGCCTGAACTCGCACGATATTAAATTTCATTCCTTTTGTATCATTCCCAAAGCATTTAGCCGATATGATTAGTCGTGTTGGGTTGGTCGCACAAAGTGTAGCTGAAAGTTGTTAATTTGACAGGGATTTGCGGCTTAGAACATTTTGATAGCTTAAAGAGGCTCCTTACCTTCGTCGCTGAAAAAGCCTCTATTAAATCGACCATTCCTGACAAGTTCGTTAACTAATAACAGGTTTTTCATACACTTCTGCATAAACGTAAAACTATTACAGCAAGCAGATAGAATGTGAAATATACAAATAACTGATGATGTTTAGTGATTCGCTTGTGTGTAACGAGCAGCTATCCAACTGATGAATCGGCAATCGCCTTAACACAGCCACACCCAAGCGAATATGCATATTAACACGGTGCATCTATAGGGTGAGGAGAAGAGCGGAAGAGAGAGTGATGGGGTGTCAGTTTGAACCGGAAGTTGTCCGATGTCATAACAAAGATGCCTTCTACGGAAAGGTGGACACTACTGTCATGCTCCTGAAAGGAGCATCATGGGATGGGGTATGGCGCATTCTGGAAAAACACAAACTGGTCCCAGCTGACCTCTCGTGCTCCAACGACACACGATAAATCCCGTAAGAAGGTGTGGTCTGGTGCAAAGTGTTCTCATAGGATAAAGGTTGATTAATATTTATTAATTTTTTTTATTTATTTCAAGCTAATAAGGTTTAGGTAGAAAGGCTCCAGTGGATTCACAGTGAGCCAGTCGCCAGTTTATACTGCTGCGAAAATCAAACTCTGTTGAGATGGTTGCTGATTTCTTGCTTTTGAATGCTTGTTCCGAACATTGCTTCGGCACGATGAACGAGAAGGCGGTTTCATATGAAACCTATGTTTTCTTTATTCCCGATCCCAAAATGCAGCAAGCATTTAGGAAGGGCTGTTTTCAAGCATACCATAGAACTCATTTAAGTCAAAAGAGTCCATGATTGTAGTTCACTGTTTTATCTGCTTAGAAGGAAAAAAATGGTAGCCCAATAAAGGCTGATGATAATACATGTAACTTAAGCTATATGTACTTAACATCTGTGACAAACACTCGTCATCTGAAATGGCTCACGCTCCTTCTGCTTAGTCCGGGTTAGCGTAAGAAAAATGCGGAAACCTTGCGTGTACTCCTAGGAATATCCCAAGTAAGGGATGAAGTGAATCGTTGCGGATATATTCTTTCGACCGGAGTGAGGTAGACACACAACATAACAACCCTAGGCAACACTTGTTGACGATGCTGTATTCGAATATCATTTTAAAGATGCGCTACGGCAATAACCATATGTTCGAATAAACTACTAGTGAAATTCACATCTGGTCATTTACAACAGTTTCGACTAACGTCGTAGCAAAAAGCAAAATACCTGCAGTTGGCGGTTTTGCTTTTTCCACCAATATAGTTATACTATATTGTTATATAGTTATACTTATACAATATACAGAGATAGCGGAATTGGAGGAAACAAAATGGGAAACCTTTTCGCCTACAATTAACCGCTTCCCTTACTACAAAGAAACCACGGGATACGCGAAGAGAACAATTAGCTCACACAAAAATGAAGAAAATGAAAATAAATATGGCGCAGAGCAATTTTATCGCCTTACCAGAAAGCCGACACGGGCGTTGAAAACTATGCCACTCTGTAAAAGTGTAATCATCACGCAAATCCTTGTTTCTAAATATACTATACTATATTGTTATATAGTTATACTTATTCAATATACAGAGATAGCGGAATTGGAGGAAACAAAAAGGGAAACCTTTTCGCCTACAATTAACCGCTTCCCTTGCTACAAAGAATCCACGGGATACGCGAAGAGAACAATTTGCTCACAGAAAAATGAAGAAAATGAAAATAAATATGGCGCAGAGCAATTTCATCGTCTTACCAGAAAGCCGACACGGGCGCTGAAAACTATGCCACTCTGTAAAAGTGTAATCTTCCCCCAAATCCTTGTTTCTAAAAGCAGGCAACGAATAGGCACTACCAAATGGGTGTGAAGTTGGGGTTCTGCCCTTTGTGAGCATAAGGCTAGCCTCATAGATGAGGACAGAAACATAGAAAACATGAGCTGACATTAGATATCAAAATAACCATCGAACATAAAACCGATCACTCGAAGGATCGACAATAACTGGAAGCAAGTTTTCCATATGCAATTTTGTCGTTGCCAAAAGAATTTCCATACAGGGGAGGGAAAAAAGGAGAGCTAATTTTGTCATAGAGTGGTGCGATTCTTTAATGTTCTCGATGTGGTAAGCATAAGTAATTAAAACCGGTATTGGAAACCAAGGAATCGCTCCGTGATACAAAAATGTGTACCGCGAGTCTGCCCGATACACGACAGTTTGTACTTCTCAAAAATTGTATGCATATACACTTGCTTGCGCAAATTCGTGTGACTTTTTACAGGCGCGACCAACAGCATCGTTTGCACTTTGCAAAAGCTGCTCGAGAGCGGGAGCGCACGAAATGAAGCCAAGCGTTTGTAGCTCAATCACAGTCGACAGAGCCATTCAGGCGAGGACAAGGAGAGATGGTGCGCTACATCGAAGATCCATACGTTTTGAAACACCATTTTCGCATTTCGTCTCGATTTGCCCGGCGATGCCGAAGCGTTCCGACACGTCGACCACTGGAATACGCTGCTTGTGCAAAGTAAGTGGTGGTGGTTTTTTTTGGCTGCAGTGTAGAAGGTAGTATTTTGTACTGCCTTCTGCTCTATGCTGTTGGTTTCATGAAACCTGCTATGTGCTTCTGTTTTTTGGTGTAGTGTTGTATGATTTTAAAGCTCATGTTTTCCTGCGATTTTTTTTGGTCCTTGTCACTTTGTACATACGTCCGTGCGGATCTCGAGCCCCGGCCTGGAACATGCACCACATGTGGCCCACATGTGGGCCGAACTCAGACGTTTCGGCACCGAAGCTAGATTATGGAAGGCAATCGTACTCCGGGACGACCCACCCTTGAACTCAAGGCAGACAAGCCTGCCGTTAGACGGTCGGATTTTTGCGGAAGCGATCTCATCCCTCCTACAAGAAAAGGGCGTATTTGGGCAAGAGGCCGAAAATTGTCTTCCAGCTGGGTAAATAGCTATCATTCGAAGAATAAATAATGTTCAGCACGTTCTGCTCGAGAGTGAAAATTAGATTTTGCTCATACCTTCCTCTTAGACTGTGTTTTACAGGCATTCTCTGTTCCTTCTGACGCGCTCTCTTCCCCTTTCGACTGCGTCTTTGCCCGGCCTCGTTTCCGAGGCCTCGGAGAAACTTTTACAAACCCCAGTTGTCCGCCTGCACCAATAGCGGAATGTTACAGCCTCGCCGATCCTATCTGCTTGGTATGTTGACTTGCAACCTCCTCCGGGGTTGATTTTCGGCTGTTTTCGCGAGCTGCACCGAGTTGGCGACCGAGTAGGCTATCGATTTCCCGATTCATCTTTCCAGCAGTTCAGAGATCGCTGCACCGCTATAAAGTGCCATTTGTCCATCGTGAAAAATAGACGAATCTCTGAGCGCGAATCGACGTGTGAAAAAAGTGTACGATTCCTCGACGCTGTCGGTTGTGAGATGGCAACAAGCGCATTACTCAAGGCTAAGCCACACGTACATGTATAAAAAAAAACTCTTCGTTCATTGGTTGCCAGCTACATCTAGCACCGGTTTCCATTTAGTCGACTTCGAAATTGCAATCTCAATCTAAAACAAGAAATGTGATTCATGGTTTTGGTTTATATGAGGTGTACGGCGTACGCGTTTTTATCAGCAAGCTATTATACAGTATCGTACATCGGAATGGGATGACCATTCCAACTCTTGAACGACACCAAAATCTGCAATAACACCCAGCCCTTCTCAGCAACCGTGCACACTTATGCATAGTCAACTTAAATGGGCTCCCAGATACAGACTACGGGTGTACGCGTATACTGAAAAAAAATTTTGTTTTCCGTATCATTGAACGCGCATGAAATGTATTTATGCGTACGAAGCTCGTGTTTCATCTCGTTTTCGGTCGGTTGGTTAGCGCCACTATTATGGAAACAAAGCGACGTCAAAATCTCGCCCTTGTTGGTGGTGACTACTTCGCTATTGTTTCACTTCAAGCCGGGTCGCAGTTCACCAAAGTTCAATTATTTATGAAGTTATTCGACTGAACGCGTGGGTCCCGGTGGAGTTGTGCGATAGCGATTACTGCATCTCTGATGGTATTGGAGCTCCTGTCGTCTCTGCAGATCGTTGAACTGCGACGATTGCTCAGTATTGTACTACAACTAATGTATGAGTGCCACGGTAGTAGTGTGTCATTATAGATGCAGCGGCCTGGCACCCGGTCTGCTCTTGCTTTAGCCTTGCCCAGGGTACTTTTTACATGCAACGGAGAATATGAAATGCATTATTTTCGACGGGCTGCAGTTTTGTCTCGCAGGAAACCCGTACGGGCTGTAGCTGGAGTTACCTAAGCGGCAGCACGTCGTTCATTATCATCTGCCCGAAAAATGACTGTCACAGGTAACCGAACGGAAACACCGGCACATAAGCTTCCGAGCTGCGAACGCAAAACCTGACACATAGGCATGCAACGATGCCTCACATGTGTGTCCATACTGAAGCTGCTCCGATGCTGCTGGCGCTATTTACAAGAGACACCTGAAAGGAGAAACCTTCTGCGTGCGCCTACGAGCACGGGCTTCATAAGATTAGAACATTATGCTTCAACGACCGTTAAGAATCCGGGACGCTGTGACTTTCATAAGCTCAACCGAGCGCAAATAAGTGCTTGTCTGCTAGCGTGTGAATGTGGAAAACGTAGTACAATAAAGGACAGGCGAGATGACATGGTACCGGAAATAGAATTGAATACATAAAATCTTATAATCGAAGGAGAAGGATTTTTATTCCCCTGTTTCCATTTGAAAATGGTTTAGTAAAATCGTGTTCAACAATGTTAAGCCCATTCCTGACAAAGTGGAAAGCATTTGAAATTGCGCATCAATTCCATATATTCCGCTGCTGTTAAACAGAAAGAAATGCTATAAAAGTAATGTTAAATTACTAAATTGGCTAAACTAATTTAAATAAATTGGCTCCATTAGATGTAAAATATGAGTTACTAAAAATACTATTAAGAGCTAGGATCGACGTGATATACATCTGCTCTTCTTGCGTAGAAAGAGTTCATTGAATAAAATTAATCAGAAAACCGTTTTAAGAAACCCCGTTCTTCAAAATTCACTGAAAAGAAAAAAAATTATTGTGTTTTTAGTTCCTAGCTATTCTTTTTTATATTCTTTGCATTTTTGTTACAGTTACATAGACTTTGTTAACATCGTTTAGAAAATATTTTATTGTGAAAAGTCATGCGCTCATGATTGATGATTGAGAATGGTGTTCTTAAAACGCGCCCTCAATTTTATTTTCTACTTTTCAGTATTCGTTCTTTTGTCTGGTGATAATATTTTTAATCCGGTTCGGTTGAGGTCCTTAAATCTTTTGCAATGATCTATTTTGTTCATATAATGGATTCTAAACAGGATTAATTGAAAAAGAAAGGCTATAGCTCACTATAGAATACACAACGCTTTCGATACCTAAAGCACGAAAAACACAGCAACTCGCTCTGGATCTCTTTTCAAATCATAAAGCTCTCGCGAGTCGAGATGATGTATTTCAATATTGTTCTCGCTCATTTCTTATTTTCCACAGGGGGCAAACATTCTAACGCCCAACTCGGCAAGCTAATAGAACGTAATTAAACAGGGAAGACACAAAAAAGGTCACGCATTATTATTTCTCGGCATGAAGGTGTGTTTCACATCAAACATAACGAAGCGCATTGCAGAGTTCCTAGTCCGGCGAGGAACAGAAACAATGGGTATTTCTTACAAGACGATCTCGAAAGCTGATAATATATCATTCGTCACAATTTTGATTAATGATCTTATAATATAATAATGTCCAGATAGAAGTATGTTTCAAGTCAACATACATCCAGGCCCATTCCATATCACTTTGCTCGGCAGATGGTAACGAAAAATCGAAACGAACACTACGAAAATAATCACATATGGGATTTGGAGGTACATTCAATTTGTCAGCTCACCTGCACCCACGAAGGTGGATAGCCGGGGATGGAATTGCCCCGTCAACTGTCAGCACCGTACTGCTTCCTGGCTGTTAATGGATTAATTCCTTCCCCAGGATGGGCCAGAGGCGATAAGTCTTGCGTGAGGCTGAAATTTAATGGTGAAATGGAGCCGGAGAGAATACCGAACGAGCAAAATGCAGCTCGCCAGGGCGTGGAATGTGAATGAAAAATGACAGAGAAAAATGTATCCACTTTTCCAACGACAGCCCGACTTCGCTGTTGAAGTGAGAAAGGTTTGGAGAATATGGCTGGAAGGCAAGGAAGGACAAAAAGTTATAAACATTCGATGAAATCCATGATTCGTCCGAAATCGGTTTTCATACAGGGACACTCGGAAGAGGAGATGGGCTTGGATGGGGTTGCCCGGGGGCGGCTGTAAATAAATACGAAATATTTAATTTGGCGATTTCTGCGCTTGTTCTAAGGAGGCAATTTGGGTTCTAAGGAGGCTTTGAAATGACGCAGACAGGATTTTATTCATTATCAGAAATAAAGAATTAGAGAAAAGACGATAGCGAGAGACAGAGTATAGGACAGAGAGTGAAGGAGAGACATAACGATGGTGAACGATGAACCATGCACGCGACTGCAGACGATGTTGTCTATTGGTTGTATAGTGCATCCGAGGAATCTTTGTTTGAAGAGGTACTAAGGGGGAGATGTGATCAGTTGTTTGGTAGCAACTGACTTCTTCTTCTTCTTCTTCTGGACTGACTGACTTCAATAGTGTATATGTGTTTTACGCACGTCGGTTGACCACCATACAATATACTGTTTAGATTTAGTACAGTTGAGACTTAGTACTAATTTGTGGTACTTCAATTCAGTCACTCAAGAATTGAAGTTAGAACGCGAGTTAGCAACGAGCTAACAATATGTATTTCGAGTACCAGTTGATATCGACGACTGGCCAATCACTCTAGCCTTAAACAGGACAGTGGCTGATGGTGTTAACCCTAAACGGCCGGCGCGACGATATTTGCGCTGACGTTGCAGTGGTGGTGCAGAACAAAACCATTTTTATCCAGATGATTTGATTCAAATTCGTAACGTATACGATTCTTTGCAGAAAGTGTTCATGCTTGTTAGAATAATGTTCGTTTTTGCGAGTTTACTTTGTACATGTGACAGTTTAAAAGAGCATGGGTGGACCAATCTAACAAAAGGGAACGATTGACTTGTTTTAAACTATCTTGGAAGGCACACGCATTCTTTGACCTTATTGAATTATATTGTAGGATGCAATTTCGAGAGACTAACAAAACATCGTAAAAAGTATCAAGGATGTTCAGCATCGTCCGAATTTTCAGGAACCTTTCGTCCCAGAATGGTAGATTCCCTAGATGGTTTTAGCAGATGTTGAAGGCCTCAAATACTTTTTTTCCATAAGCTTAAGTTCGTTTGTTGGTTTGAAAACTCCTGTTCGCCAAACCTGCTAAAACCTCACAACTCCGGTGCTTCCGTAACATTGGCGTAAGGTAAGCAAACATTGAACATGAAAATGCCATTTCTACGTTGGGTTGGTGGTGGGTGCACGCTGAACAAAAATTTTTCTAGTGCAAGTTCGGTTCGGCCACTGGCTTTACATATCCCATTACACGGATTGTGTCGAGATCCAGGGGTGCAGGTTTCGTACTAGGTTTTCATAATAGCGAATGGCGTTTTTGTGTGAAGTGGTTCAATCTCTCAAGTATTTTGAACGCTGAGATGGCGAAAATGACGATGATGAAAATAATGATTATGTCTATTATGTTCGCCTTAGGAGGAGGGTGGAGAAAGCTAATTAAAATTCCTCTTCTCACGCTGAATATTTTCATAATGAATTGATTACGCGTGAAAAATAAACTCATTAATTTAGCTTCCCTCCTAACCATTAAATTATTGTCCGAATGTTCGATGGCAATGTGAAAATAAGAAAAGACCAAGGCTCTTTTCGGCTGTAGGTCGACGATTCATCAATCCCGACGGAAAACAACGGTTGGGCGTTTACCAGGAATTGAGCTTTCCGGATTTGAATCCCGTCTGGACAATGTTTTGAATTCGAAAATATTTTTTTCCTGTTGAATAAAACAGGGAAGGATAGCGTTATTACTTGATAAAATAGCTAAAAGGCGGGAATCTTAGGTGCTATACAAAAGAAAATTCATTGGTAAACCTCCACACTGCTAATCGATTTATCCAGATACTAACTCGTAGCTGCTGCTTTAGAACATTCTTTATTCGATATGGCATGCCTAATTCGAGTGTGTGTGTGTAGATTGCGCTCTGCGCAATCGCTACTTTCATTAGTCATTAGAATATTAGTTGAGTTTGTTCATGTGTCTGCTCTAACAGGATGCAGCGTATTGCCTTATTTTAAACCTGTTTAGCAACTGGAATCAATGTTCGGTGGAGTTTGGCTGTCCTTAATCATTTATGTGATATTATTGTCTACCCACAGATAGTTTATAGACGTTCATTGTTCATCTACTTTAACAATAAATTGTTCAAAATTTTGGTTTATGTTGCATTTTCATTCGCATTCAAACAATCCTATAACAGCACAGCATATGAACAGTCAAATTTGGGGTTACCTCGCTATATGTTTCCTGTACTGCTCAAGTGTGTGGGGATTGTATAGGCATGTGAAAAATCGAATTGTCTTTCGTCGACTCTGTGACATGCCAATGATGGGTGAAATGTAACAGAAGACCAAGACCACCAAGACATCTCTTGGTAGATGTAAAGGAATCCTATGGAGTGTTGAGCAGCCTGCATAGCACAGTAAAAGTGTGCCTCAGGCTCCCGCATTACTCTGCACACAATCCAAAACATCGATATAATTATCATGCTATAATACGCAGCCACCGGACGATAACAATAATCGATATTTATAGAGATTGTTATACGGTTTCATGAAACGTTACCATGAACCGGTTACCCACTCCCACAATCAACCCAAACCAAACCTATATCTCCTTCTTCATCGATGTCTTTCGTTTCATAAGTTGCAATTATCTCCGTTGTCGCTCTTGCTTTCTATTGTCTTCATTTCCGTTCTCATCGCCGTGATCCTTAGACGATGATAACGATGATGATGATGATGTCAGAATAATCGCAATGGTTGTTGATAATGGCGGCTTCGGTGAACCTAGAAGGAACAATTTTATGTTAGCGGCTCACTGGATCTTTTACTCGGGGATGAAATGGTTTGCAGTTGCCATTATAGAGCAAAGCGCCCTGAAGTAAACGCGCTGGGCTCACGGCTTCGTTGTTGTAATGTACTTCCTGCACTACTTCCGGCTGTTCAAAAACATGCCGCGAGCCGACAATTCAAACAACACAACAGAGGTAATTGAAGAATGCTTTGGAGAACGATATCGTTGCACACTGCAAACAGTTCATTGTACATATTTGCACGGTGTAGCGATTTTCCTGGTATAATTTGGATGTAGGTTTCTTCTTCTTCTTCTTCTTCTCTGGCCCGCTCAAGGTAGAGCACATTCGAGTGTGATATAGCACAGGTTGAATTGTTTTCAATTCTGTATTTTATCGAAGATACTGTACAAATGGTATATAAATATGTTTTGGAGTAATAGTTAAGGGCATAGAGCGGCTGAAAAAAATGGAAATAGCCAAACCGAAAATGATTTTATGTTATATATAAATATGTTATATGTATATAAATATGTTGTGGAGTAATAGTTAAGGGCATAGAGCGGCTGAAAAAAATGGAAATAGCCAAACCGAAAATGATTTTATGTTAATACTTATTCCAATGGAAATACTTGATGGGACTTGTTAAAAAAATTTGAAAGGAAATTAATTTTCGCATCGCGTCACGTTCGGCAACTAATTAACGGTGATAAATTCTGAAGTCATTCTACGGGTAGCTTGAAGAAGCAAAGAAAAAAGGAGAGAAGTGAAGTGATAAGAAAATGAAACAAACGAATGGGAAACCGTAACCGCTCAATAAATGTTGCCAATCAAACATGTGACCATGACGATCGAAGCCGACAGGGAACGAAAATCCCAACATAAACCGTAGTGGAGGCTGACGCTTAGTGTCACTATCGGCGGAAGAGCGACGACTAACGACTAATTTCGTTTTCGACATCGGTGTCGGAGCTGTAAGTGTAAAATAATTGATCACTCAGGCTCGCCGGGGGCAAACAGAACTGAAACCGTATCAAAGATCAGTGTCCGGCAGAACGTGATTGAGCACGCTACCCCTGGCAGGGAACTGTCCAAGAGCGCGGAACTCCTGTGATCGCCACACTAGGATGGAGTATGGTGAACCTACACAAGACTTGGGAAGAGCATGGATAGAAATTGCACATCATCATCGATTCCGAACCAATTATTGTGATTATTGACTATAATTCGATTTCATTCGATTTTCGAACGGTTCACCGAAACTTCGCTCCAGCAATGCCGCTCACCGTACCCAATCTTGGCACAAGGTGACCTTCCAGATTGGTGCAGACAGGGAAGCTAGGAGCGATTGCATTACTAGATTTTCCGGCCCTTTAGCTACGCCAAGCCGACAACAACTTTGTTTTCCGCTTCCCACCGTCCCACGAATGGAAGGTGTTGATGATCCGTAAGGACTTTTTCTGATCTTTCTCTGTTCCTCCAACTGTCTTCTTCGAATGCATGCTTGAGAGTAGGCGGCCCAACCATCCGCTTGTTCACTGTAAACATCTACAGCGATATAGCTACAAGGCTTTGGGACCACAAATTACTAGCTATGACAATTAAATTCAATCGATTAACGGCGTACGGAAAAACCGAGAATCTGTATCATTTGCAGCAGCCATTATTTATTTGCCCGTTTCCTTCCACCTTATTGTTGTCGCTTTCTGTTCAGACTGTATTTCAAACGCCTTAATCATTCGTGGTACAATGAATTGGACATACCAGAGTAGAACTGTGACTGGAAGGTATTAGACATTTCTAAACATTTATATATATTTGGTCGGTCCCATTAGTTTCTCTTGATGTGTTGGGTTTTAAAGCTGCATCGAACCATGTCGCTCAAGTTTATTATGATTCCAAAGTAGGATGTTCAATAAGAACTGAGTATTTTCAAGGTGTCTAGAATGTATGCTAGAACGAAGAAAATGGGTTTAAATGCCTAGAAAAACAGAAGCCCGCCATTGAGTTCTTGTTGAATTGGCTCTATTGTAAAAATTGCACAATTCGAAAGTGACTGCAAATGCACGAATAGCGAGATAGTAACGACCTCAGTAACGATAACGGCACATGTCTATCCTTCAGATGGCATTCCGCGTTTCAAAAATCCCTCAAGCATTGTGTTGATTGAATCGCCGCGGAATAGTGATGCATGAGGTGACAGGCACCACTTTTCTGTCTCTCGCCAGGATGTCGAAAATGATGGGTTCGAGAAGTACTTCTCCATTGATAATTTTTCACTGTGCTCATGTCGCGAAACGTGCATTGCGCGGGCCGAACTACATGCGGACAGTCGTATGTCCTTTGTTAATCTTTTCAAATTTTCCACACGGCCCTATTTCATTTTTGTATTTATGCTATGCTATGCTATAGTCTGCGGCATGACGTTAGTGGGTGATTTAGCAACCCGCCTTCCTCTCTCCATCCTAGGGGTTGGTGTTTCGTGTTAGCCTATTCAAATCTGCTAAAAAGTAATATTGATACTGTTGGTTGATACTGTTGGTTTTAGAAAGAACCCCACGTTTCCACTTAAATTACGTACTAAATGATCTCGAACAAGTGTATGTAAGTTACAAGTCTATGTAACGTAAGGAAGGACAAACATAACGAGGTAGCAACTCACAAAATTAGTTGTGGTTTTTAGTCCATTTGTATGTACGTGGTGTCTTACAACGTTTTTTACATAGCTTAATTTTCTATTTTCCACTGTTCGTTCCTTTGTCCGTTGTTCAATTTCACGCCTAGTCTAAATTTCTATCGTTTTCAATTATATACCTTTATTACCTTTATACCTTATTCTAACCGTTTTTTGATGATGTCAACTCTAAATATCATCGAAACAGCACAGCTACAGCTATTTTTAATTATAAATCTCACACGAACCAGGTTCAGTCCACAGCACGGATCTTCCGCATAAATGGGTTCAATTCAATTTGACAAAGTCTTATAGGATGAAGGTGACAAATTACATCATTTTCGATGTCGCCTGTAAGCGTCACCTTTCTAGCGGTCGCTGAAACGATACCGACCGAACACACTACTAGCGGCCGCTAGAGAGCAAATCGAACACCTCATTCGTGAAATAAATTGAGATCGAAAATAACAATTTGGCACGATTACACATTCAATTATACCTTTTTAAATTTAAATAGACAACCGATGGAAATGTGGTGAAGTTCTCGTTCCATGCATCTATTGCCTCTAACAGTTCTTCTTCAGTCATTCTGTTCTGCACCTGACAACACTTTGGCTACTCTTACCCAGCAACTTATCCGCTGCCTCGAAGGTTTGCGAGATTTGGCTTGTTGACAAAGCGAGGAAAAGGTGGGAAGAAGCCCCATTCTTCACCATCCTCCGGGCCATTTTCTTCCCAACCTTCCCAGATCGTCAAGACAAGACAAGAAATTACCGTTCGAAGGTAAGCAAGACGGCGTGCTGCTAAACGGAACCCTGCCGCTTGCCTACTACCGTTCCTTGCTTCCACATTCGTGTTTCTTGGCAACAAATATAGTGAGATAATGATTATTTCCCCCCATTCATCCCAGCTTCTTCTTTCGTGGACGTATCGTGGATCCGTAAAAGAAAAAAAAGTGTTTTCCCCGGTGAAACGCTTGCGTAGTTGTTCACGAGATTCCTCCACCGGTCACTAGTCAAGTTTACGTACGCACAAAAGTGCGCCACATTAGCCTTTAAGTGCGCTGCACATGTTCACAACAGACATGCTCCATTGAGCGCCCTACTCAAGAATCACAGCTGAACTCACTTTTCGTCAAAAAAATCACATACAAGATGACAGAACAATTTCGCCATACTTTCGTTTCCAATGCTTGACGGTAAACCACGCACCGTAGAGCAATTTATTAGTATTGAGAATTTTGTTTAGAGCATTAATACCAATGGCACCAAATTCACGAGCATTAGAAGAGTGGAATGAAATACTTAACAACCAGCCTTCTTTTTCCTTTTTAACCATACCTTTCTTCGCATCAACCATCATCATGTTTAGCTCGTACTTCTCCTATTTATATCCTTACGCTATAGTTTTTTCGTAGTACCTATGAAATGTTTCTCCACCGGCCATGATGTGCATATATTGTGTTGTTTTATGGTATCGCCTCTTCTTTTTGTAGATTGCTTTATTTACTAGTAAAGGACGGGTGACTAAAACCAACAGCTAAGATTGAAGTACGGTTGCAAATTATGCTCCTTTTTGTTCAATATTCCTGTTTTATTTCTGCATAATTCAAACTCACCCAGTTTAGTTCGAACCAGTACCGCGCGTAAGTCACCACACTCAGGGCTTTCGGTTGTATGTCCTTTTTCTACATTATTTCCCTTTCAAACCCACTATTCATTCATTGTAGGATATTCAGATGGCGCCATTGTCTTCTTAGGAGTACGAGCGCTCGATTACGGTGGAGCTGCAAACGACCCCGATGTGTAAAGCCTTTGCTTTAAACAATCGAGACATTGATATTTACGATTCGCCATTGGAACGTGACGCAGCGGAACAAACCTCGGGGGAAGTTGGCGTTGGAGTAGCAAACCAGTGATAAAAAGTCGGGGGAAGGTCGAATGGTTGATAGCAAAGCAAAATATGTAAAATCGTTACGGATGGGCGTTAAATTGAGCCATTCAGATCCGGCGTTGGTTTGATCCTCCTGGTTTCTCCTCCGTTCTTCGATCATCGGATATTTAGAAAGGCTCGAATTATAGTAGCGTAGTGTTTCCTTGGTTTGGTGTAGGTTGGATGGGGAGGTGTTGTTCGAACAACTTTCGTTTGAATAGCTTGAATTGTTTTAGTCTAGATTTTTCAACAGATTTAACAGGAATAATATTTGTACATTTGTATATTTCTCCTCATCTGCCGGAGTGACTTAATAGGTATGAATCGTTGCATGCATATCAGGAAAAAAAATTAAAAGCGCGATTACAAAAATCGGGGACGTTCCCTAAACGATTATAGATGATGTAACATGAATGTAGAGGCCCCAAATTTATGAGAATTCCCTGAAGAATTCCCGGGAGCTTAAGATTCGATGAAATTATATGAAATAAGAGTGACATTTGCTAGTGATTTTTATTGTTTTTTTCCTTTTCCAATGGAATTGACTATCAATTTTATTCGCAACACAAAATCGGAACATTTAACTTATAATAATTTCTCCCAACTACCAGCCAGCTCAGTCCACCTAGTGTCCAACGACGCAACAGCGAAAAACTAGCCGAAATAAATAATTTCGTTTATTCGTTTCGTTTATCATTTCGTACGGTCTCACTTTTACACTGTTCTCGTATTGTAAATCATTCTAATTGATAATATTCCCATGCCACTAATTTCTAGATTCAGTTTGAGCCTACGCGACAACAGCAGCTCCTACAAGTGACTCGGCAACATTGTGTTGATCCTGAGCGGCCACCGAAGCATCTTCGATTGGTCGAGTCCGCATAATACGGCAAGCGTAACTGATAGAATTTGGATGATGGCTGCCAGGTAGCCGCTTACCTTTTTTTTTAAATCTGGATCAATTTACTTCGCTTCCCGGACTATTGAAACGGGTTTCCAAGATGTATCTCTCATGACGACACGGCTGCCTCCCTCTCTTCTTATTTCTTTCTCAATCTCTATCCCTACCCTTCTCCAAAATTTGAAAACTCTGTAACACGAACAATGGGCGATATCTGCGCCAGAGTCGATGTCTCGTTGGTCCAAAAAACTATTTTTTTTGGCTAGACCAGCATCGTGTGGGGTCAAATGTTGGGAGTGGAGTGGAGGGAGGGAGCGGGGGAATGGTTAGTCGTACGGTTGGTGGCTGTGATAGGTAGTGCAAGGTGATGCATCCAATGCAAATGCAATACATTATCCATTTCAACCGAATTGTTACCATCGCAACATATGTTAAAACCCCTAAGCAACCCTTGACGTCCTATGAGAGGATTAATGGAAGGCTAGCCATTTAATCCGCTGCCGAACAAACCGGTCACGGTTGAACAGTGCTGTGCATTAATGGCCCCTAAAAATCCCGCTTGGCCTGGATTGGAAGAAATGGAACAACATACAAGCATATTTTAAGGCAGAGATTTGGGATTAGAAAAACAATCATTAGTCCGATATATATCATATGCAAATACATTTGCAAAAGTGTGGGAGTGGGCCTATACGTATCCGTGGGGAAAACCATTAACTACATCGCACTTCGCGTTCGACATATGTTCACCGTGCGGAATCGGTAGCCCTTTTCCTCTTGTACACATCAGTCTACAATCACACTGTTCCCTATCGGTGGTCTATTCATGTGGCATTGTTATGAACACCCTTTGCTTGGCTAATTGAACGTAAAATTGATTCGCAATTTCGCTTTCTGTATAACAAACTGTTCTGAACTGATTTGAACCTTTGGTGTTCGGACTGTGATGAAGCAGTGGGATAAGGAAATTGGATTGGTCGTAATAAAACATAGAGAAGGTAGATTTGATTTACACCTTTCTCTAAACTGTGCAGTTTTGCGGTTCACACGCAACGTTTTACCTGCAACGTCTAGAACTGCCCAGGTAAAACGTTGTGCAAAACGGAGCGTGTGGACCGGCCTTAACATGTGAACGATACGCGATGTAGTTTATAAATTATGTGGGATTCGGGATACAATCCAGAAAAACTGAAATACACTTTAAGGAAACAACTGAATACATGTCACTGGCGATTCGTTTTCGTTTCTGGCGAATTCAACAAAACGTATAAATAAACTGCGAAACGTTATAAATTGTTTGCCTTTATATATATTTTTCCTGCATTATTCGTTCTGTTTGGTTGTTTTGCATTGTCGCCTTGCTTCTTCTATCGTACTTTGTTTTTACTCCTTACTTTCTATCATCACACTAATACTCACGTTACTTTCTATCGATTTTTTCCAACACGTAGTTTTCACGTGAGCTCGGACATCAACACTTTCCTGCTTCTCCACATTATCTATTGGTTTCTGCGTGTACCATTTGGCAGCACCACTACGGCGATATCGCAGGTTACTGGCACACACACGAAATTATGTCCACTCGCCGACTGCCTGGCCTCCGTTATTATTCGTAAAACTAGGTTAAATTACATTGATTTATTCGTTTAGCGAACGCAATCGAACGTTCGACGAAAACAGTGTTTTACTTTACGTTCGCCCTGTCAACGGTTGGATACGGTATGGGATTATTTTCTTTTCATTTTTGTTCGTATTAACTTTATTCCTTTCAGATCTCCGGTCCAACTGATTTTCATTGCGCTTCCTCTAATGCAACACTGCAGTGGTAAACGGTAATAAATTCGCTTGGTAATTTCAGCCCCCTATGTGTCAGCAAGTCGTTAATACGATCTGGTTCGTTTCACATTTCATTCGATCCATTTCAGTACGCTACTATTTTGCGGAACGTCAAACATTCTACGGGATCGTGATGCACACTTTGGTCTCTCAAGATATCTTTCACTTTACCACCGCCGTATTTTCCGACAAGATTATCTGCTTTATATCACCATCGGCGACCCCACACATACAACGCCCCGTCCTCGGACCAAGAGAAAGAAAACATAAACTGGTTCCTGGTCATGTGATAAAACTGGTTGCTTTTCTGCTGAATGTGGTTTAAAAGCGAGGTGTGGAGAAAATAGGCCAATGGGCAAGAGGACTGAGGATTGAAAAACGAACAAAAAGAAAACGGAAACGAAACGGACGAGCGCATGAAGCCACCTGCAACTAATTCTCACAGTCTCAGGGCACCGGGCACGCAAAAATCGCTGTTACATATTTCAGCTTTTGTTTTTCTGTTCTCATCGTCGCTCTGCCAACTGTACAGGAGGCTGCAACTGATTTGTGACGTAGATCTAGGGATGTTAAGGTTTTCCCCTTGTTTAGCTTTCCTCGTCCTTGCCAACGTGGTTCGAGCCTTGCGGCGTCGGATGTGATTTCGTGTACCTGTTGTTAACTGTGAAGTAGCGAAACACGTTCGAGAGTCATTGAGCTATACCCAGGCGTCGAGTGATACGGAGCACTCGCGGTTACCTCTGCGAGCGTGTGTGAGTGTTTCGAGGTTAGATTGCATGCCGCGTGCGTTTGGTCCATCGAGCGGAAAATGCTACACACCAAAGGAGTTGATTGTGTGTTTTCTTTCCGCTCCTCTTTTCGCTTTTTTTTCTCCTCCCGACTCTCATCACACATTCTCTTTTCCCCGTACCCTCATTTCGTCTACTATGGCTACTTACTTCATCGCACAACACATCCCCTAATGGCGAGAATGGAGAGAGATCGCGTTCGTCACGTCCTCTACGCTCTTCGTCCACGGGTAGTTTGGAGCGTTAATGTTTACCTTCAATTTATTCGAACGTGCATTAAGACGAGCCTGAGCATAAGCTGGTAAAATGGTAGTACGGAAGTGAGGGGATCTAGGCTCTTGCGCTGCAGTGGCCACGAGCCTTCGATTCGAAAGCACGAACAGATGAGGACTCAAGGCCTCCTGGCTAACAACCTTCATGAGCGCATCGGTAAAAACTAACTAAGAACCCTATTTGACCGAATTAAACACTTCTAGCCTGCACAAGCAATCGAATTATACCTTTCTAATCTAATTTCTGACGATTGGAAATAAAATAGAAAGCCTCGAACCGCGAAGACTCTTGAACAATAGTATTCCTTCGGCCTGACCAAAACGACAATTACCTACACACCAAGCCCGTTGACTTTTATTTCAATCTTCAGTTCTTTCCTTCATTCATAAATTGTGTATTTAACTCCGTTTGTGAAAGGAAAACGATTGACGAACCATCGAAATCGAATTCCACCCTGTCACACTGCAGTTTTTCAACATAACTGGTCCAGATGACATGGAACTGGGACCGTTCGTGGTTTCTGTGCACCTATCATATAAGAATGGCGACTGTAATTGCATGTGGTGGACATATATTCGTTAAGTTTTTCTTCTAATACAATATAAGTATTTCTGTTTCCTAACGAGGCTCACGAATGAAAAAAAAAAGTTAAAACACTGAAAATCTGACTGATTTGAATTTTAGATGGCGAATCAACAAATGCGATAGTGAAATGATTATGGGCCAGCAAATTTAATCAAACAACGAACTCTGGTAGTGAACTGGGAGGGCTAGCCGTGCTCATGAGCAACTCAACAACTCCACGGACTGGCGGTGAAGGAAAGAACAGTCAAAATCCTGCTGATAAACTGAGACCCTGTGGACAAGTAGAACGTCCTGGACGCTGGACATCTCTTCTTTTTTTTCTTTCGCCACCGACCCCGTGTGGGCAGAACGCACAGCGTAGGGGAACAATTGAAAAGGGCACGCAATAGCGCATAGAAGGCGTCACGGAAAATACCCAGCTTCACTCCGATCATGAAAACGAAAGCACTTTGTTTCAATTAGCTTTAACTTTTCTTGATGACAGTCGAAACAAAAAACTCATGTTTTTGATTAAGAAACAATTGCCTCTTTATTCATCTATTTTTCACTTTGTACATATTTCCTAAAACCACACGGTACACGGCCAGATGACGGCACAGAGTCACGCAATCACTATAGTGCAACGGCGGCAATGCATCAGAAGCTGGAAAAAACAAAGCAAATTTGGTCAGCAGCGCAGTACTGACGAACTAATTCGAGTCCGCATTCATTTCCCACTTACGCTATTGATCGAATAACTCCGATGATGTCCGCGCAGCTAATCGTGAATTTTGATTCGCCGCTGTTAGCATTGCAGCCGTTGCAATCGCGGAGAACATCGAAGGAGCCTCGGTTGGTGACGAAATATTATGCTGAAAAACTGAATTGGTAAAACATATCCTAATTATTGGCAACGCGCTTATTCGTACTTACTTTGAGGTGTTGCTCGGTCAGAATGTCAACACGTACTGAATTGAACAAGGCGGCTTAATGCGAAAAACTTGTTGCGTACGCATGTTCATTGCATTGCTCGGCAGCGCAGCTTATCGATTTCGACCAAGATTGGCACAAACACTTCTTCTAGGCCCACACAATATGTGACGAATTTTCAATGACAGAATATGCTTAGAGGAAACAGTTATCCTAGCTCCCAGAAATGACGACGTGCAAGAGATTAATACTGAGACATTCAAGAAAGTACCTGTACCAGTTTCTGAATACAAGTCTATTCATTGCAACCAGCGTCGATGATGCCGTTAATTTTCCTGCAGAATTCTGAAACTCTTCGGATCGACTAAAGTAAACTTGATCGACAGAACTAGCATAAGCAGTCCTATATGTGTTACTTTACAACCAGCACGCGCACACGATTCGCGACAGCTACGAATTATGTGACTCTTTACACTTATTTCGACCAATCGCACTTACCAAGTGCCGAAAAGATAGTACACAGAGCTAGGTGAGCAAACATTACCTCAACCATCTAAACAACACCGCTACCAGTCCACATCGCCAAACGGATTCCAAATCGCTGACTTGGGGAATATTGGAGGGGTCTAGGAAATGGCAAATTTGAACAAAATGAAAATCGGTTAAAAACCTACAATAATGGTGACAATCACGACCGATGAGGACAGTTTCAATGGTAATACTGATAGTACTGTCAAACAAGTTCTGACGAGAAAACTATCTTTTTTCAACCAAAGACTTCCTCTAACTAATTCGAAGGCGTTTCGTAATACGATACGTACTACGATTCATGGATTTATTCAACAAAAATGCTGCAAAACAACAAACGTTTCTTTTGTTAGTAGTCATTCGTCATCCAATTGCAAAATTATACGAAGCTTATGAGGCCTCATTGACACATATAAACTCGTATCCTTGTTGGCTCAAGGGTAGGTTTTCGTCGTTCCAAAAACAAAAAGTGTGAAGAACAAACTGCCATTCCGCCAGCTTTTCGTTAGCTTTCGGCCTCATCATATTCCCGCCATAACAACACCACCAAGTACCATTCCTTTACGAACAATGAATTATTTGACAAAGATAAGGCACCTCGTCAATCAGAATGATGTAAACGGGAAATTTATAGGGACATTTCGGTTGGTGGGATTCACATGGTGTATGATGCTGCATATTCCTGCAGTATCTGCAATGCCTATTTGTGTAGCTGTATGTATACTTTACGAGGTCGTTTCTTGGCTCCCTCGTTTTTGCACATCACCGGAAGGTGGAATGATTCTCCATCGTCCCATGCCACCCACGAAACAAACATCATTCTTAAGATTGTGTCGGTAGCTTTTGTCAATTCAGTAAGAACTGAATAATTAATGCCTTGCTCTAAGACGCAAGGATTATACCGCTTCTACTCTAGGCTACTCTAGCCTAACGGTCGCTCGGATTAAAAGTAAAATATGTAGTACAAATTTAGCCCACTGTGAGTGATGTCTGCTGATTGGTACGTGCGCAATACTCAGAACTCTTGAGACCTTTAACGGGTAAACTAAAAATAATCAAAATGTCGGCACCTAATATATGAGTCATAAATGTCTACATAATAAGCACATAAGCGCGCGATTCCCAGATTAATTCAAGTTCACCTGGACATTCCATTCACATAAGGTATTTTATTTTATTTCTAGAACATATATAGCCGACACATTTTCACAAAGTCAATATCAAAACATCCATGTCATGGAAATACTTACTACTAGTCGTTTACGGTGGGCAATGTTTTATCACTGTCAGAAGGAAACGCGCAACTTCGGCAACATTTTTCTGCTTCGTTTTGGACTGACTATACCAAAATTATTACGATGGAATGTGAATCTTTCCTTACTTTCTCGACATAATGTCGTTCTGAAAGAATTCAACAGGGCTCAGATGAGCATTCAAGAGATTTCCAAAGCTGTTTTGTATAGCTTTGGAAATCTCTTGAATGCTCATCTGAGCCCTGTTGATTTTACTAAATAAAAGTTGTGATAATATGAAATAAAATAAAAAATTGTGAATCATGATCATGACGATAAAGGCCCAACCCATACGCTGCAATTGATTTTCCTTTAGATATTTATTATTTATAACTAAATGACTAAATGTCCTCTGTCATGAGAATGCCGGACTCATGCCCAGAAGAAGGTGCTCACCAGCGACCCGCTCGGCACGAGGCGCAGAGGAGCCCAGCGAGCTCGATGGCTGGACCAAGTGGAGCAGAACCTGAGCGATATCGGGTACTACCGGGGATGGAGAGCAGCAGCCATGGACCGAGCATCCTGAATATTTATTGATGACGATGCCATGTCAGTACGAAGACGTGGTCAGCCTTGAGCGGGCCAAGGAAGAAGAACTAAATGAGTGAATGTTCGATATGCTTCTGCGGTGATTGTTTTCACCAAACACCTTTCGCGCGATCCAATTTTTTAATCCAATTTGACGCCAGCAATAAAAGTCAGGGATCGCAATTTCCAATTTTCATTAAATAGACCAAACATCAGGAGCAGTTGACAATAAAAGATTGATTGTGAAAATGTCGTTGCTTTGCAATTCGAGTTTGGTTATTAGCATACAGAAGCCGCTGTTGGGTTGTAGAGGATGTTCAAATGGTCGCAAAATGATCTGAATTAGATCAATTGTGCACGTGAATGCGCTCGCACGTGCGTAAGGCTAAATGTAAATGTTTGCCGGGCGCTTCTTCTCATACTCCAACCCACCGTGGCGCAAAATTGTGCACAAAACATATACATGTAGTAATTCAAGACTGACAGCATAGTTTGCAAACTATGTCAATGACAATAGACAAACTATTGACAGTTCAGTTTCGGGTTTTGGCAAACTATTGTTATTTATTTGTTTTATTTTCCACATTCACAACTGAGTTCATTTAACCTTAGAAGAACTATAGACTGGCTGCCCCTGCGCCAATCGATCGACTGCTAGCAATGATGTTCTAATGAAATTTAAATAACGTTTCCGTTACTGTTGAGTTACAGGAAATGAAGTAAAGTGAAGAGGAAGGTTACTATTGATCTTTTTTGTGCAGTAGGCCTGAAAATATGTCGAGTGCAAAATATGTCAGCAGTAAATCTATAGAGATTTCGACAGTTTGGAATGCCGAGAAAAGGTACCTGAGAGATAACGATAATGATGCACGCACGTTTTTGAGTAATGAGTCCTGATCATGGGCGCAAGTTTGGCATGGAATGTTGTAATGGTTCATAGTTTCATTCCCGTCACTCCCGCAGTTCATCATGATTTGCCAGCGACGCTGGCAGTGTCTTCCGGCATTGTTTTCCATGGTTAGGTTGTTTTGTGCCACTGCATCGTGACGTCACATTCACAACTGTCTTTACAAAAGAAAGTTTAGTGCCGACGGTTTCAATATGGTCAAGTGGTACAGTCAATGACTCAATTTGTTTACATCAGTGGCTCCCAAAATGGTTCGTTCAACGTCCACCTTTAAGACATCAACATTCCTAGCGCCCAGTTTTCGATCCACGTTAAGAAAAACACGTCCACGTACCACGGTGGGTGGTACGGACCACTTTGGGAACCACTGAAAATATGCATTTTATTAACCTATGCTTAACCTAACCTTTTCATTAATATGAGAAAAAAATACTTTAACTTGCATAGTTCTAATGAAGTTTTTGAAGCCGGTGATCATATTTGATCTTCATGACTTTATCCGACTCCACTGGCTTAGTAGAATTGATGTAGAAGCTTTTTCAGGCAGGGTTATCATTGCGCTGCTTTCCGGGCAGTTTTCATGCAAGTTATATCGGTTTGTTTTCTGTTCTCAGAAATTTAACCCGAATTATTTGTACAAATATCCCAACAAGCTTACCGGTTCAGGGTAGACCGTTTACACCTTCGTGTTAACATTTCCAGTGTCTTCGCAGTGTTGCAATGCTTTTGTGTAGAAATGTGTTAAGACACACTACCAGCATTGCAGTCGGAAGTGACTGGTGAGTTCCTTTTAAACATTTCGTACAGCGTGCTGGAAAGGTATGCGGCTGCGGTTGGAAGGGTTGAAAAACTGCAACACCACAAGAAACCATCGTTCGCTGGTCCAATGCCGAGAAATGTTGAACCGTGAGAATCATCTCACCCAAAATCTAGACCACAGACGGGGTCATCGGGTCCGCTGACTCTACACCTTCCACAGGGGTTGCTGCAAAAGCACCACCACATAGTACCGATTGGGTTGGAAGCACGAGATCAAATGGGGTATGAAAAATCGAATCTTCCAACGGTTACTCGAAACGATCCACCATTAAGGACACTGATTGCTGCTTTTGTGGCGTGCCTTTCTACATCACTGCAAAAATGCAGCACCTTCCGACACTAAGTGACTCTTAAATTCCACCTACCTATCCATTCTAGTGCCATTTTCGTAGAGGATGCGTTGGGAAGATGTAGCAAGAAGGTAAGGCGAAAAACCTCAGTCGCACCAAATTGATCTCTCTGTGTGATGATCCATCACAAATATACCGCTCGATATCACGTGAGTGTGTATAGCTGTCCATTAATGTTTGTACATGTAAGTAGACGTTCAACCACGGACATCGCCAGACTCGTATCCGGGCGAATGTTGTGGGGAATCGTTTTGTGGCAACGGATTACGATTGATTACGATGTTCCGGGTTTCTCGGCGCACGCACAAGAAAAGCGAAATGAGCTTCCACTCACCAAGGACCATGAAGGGTGCCGTTGGATGTGTTAACCAAATGCAATAGGGATTAACGTTGAGAAGGGACTAAAAGCTTCGGAACAAAGTTAATTTTGTTTTTCTCTTGTTGGAGCTAATTTTCGACATCATTAGCCAAGGGCAATGGGATCGATATCTTCCAAAATTTGATTCATTGGCTTCAGGTTTCTGCCGAACTGGTGAATTGATTTGTCTTTGCCTTCGCTTGTCCCGAAACGGCATCAATTCGTTTCAAATTGGTCAGCCCGGTCGGTCGGTTCATCGAGCTAATCAACAGCAATAGTCAATATCCCGAGTGAGCGGAAGGAACGGATTTATTTGGTTGTGATTGAGTTGCGTTTAATTCTATTCCTCACTTCTCCTACCCGTACTTGGCACTTAATAGGAGCACTGCGGCAGGATGCAGCACCCAAATGCGCACATTCGCTTCCCACGCCTACGAACGAGACAAATGCCCAATAGACGGTAGAGCTGGCCTAAAACACTATGTTGCCGGAAGCGCAACCCGCAATATTTCGGGTTCGCTTCTCCTTCAACGTAATTAAAAATGTCGGATAATGAATTAGACAAACAATGCTTTGAAAAAAAGCTTCAAGTTACATTCATCGTTCAAGTTGCTCACAGTCTCAAGGAGCAGAAGTAGAAGAAGGAGCAGAAGCAGAAGCACACACACACCAAGGCAAAACTAGGGGCCATTCTGCAGAATCACCAGTGCGGCATCTTCGTTGAAGTGTTGTGCTAGGTTAAGGGTGATGTTGCCCTATAAGCCTTGGGGAAGAATGTGTTCCTGATATGAAACACAAAGAAAGGAGAGGTCATCATTGAGCATAGGAACGGCGTGCATGCGGAGGAGATAAAATGTTAGGAGGCCCTTAAAAAGACGATTGAGGAGGCTGGCGAGTTCAAGATGCTCTGTCAGTCAGAATCAGTAGAATGACGGAACATCAACGCGGTCACGTCACAAGTTAACCTATTAAAATTTAATTTGAAACTAGTGTATGTAACTTAAACAAAAACGCAACGAAGAGGAAAAAAATATGCAGGTAGTATGTCACCAAATTATTATTCACTTTTCAATCAATTTGTGAGAGCGTGACGTAATAAAATGTTTTTTACTTTATAATTTCAATTATAATTAGATTGATAAACTAAATCCATCGGAGTAGAAGATGAGGAATTCTGCTTCATTGTTATTGTTAGAGCAATTTGCTTCAACTTTTTGAAT
The DNA here is from genome assembly GCA_034621735.1 of Anopheles plumbeus. Taxonomy (NCBI): domain Eukaryota; kingdom Metazoa; phylum Arthropoda; class Insecta; order Diptera; family Culicidae; genus Anopheles; species Anopheles plumbeus. The sequence goes on along the minus strand of JAOEFI010018728.1, from coordinate 13,462 downwards.
TTTGATGTCAATCAATTGATTGATTGGTTGATATGCTACGACATGATATATGATATGATAATATACTACGTCAATTGATATGCACTTTTTTGAGGGCTTTCAATGGAATAAAAACAAGTTGCAGCAACTGCTGGGTGGTTCTCCAAGATCTCGGCTGCCATCTTTCCATTGGAACAAATGAGTAAAACACTCCAATTGTGCGCACAGCAAGCTGATCTGGTTAGAAGTGACGACTACATTTTCGTCGAAAAACCATGAGTCTGACAGAAGCCACAACACAACAAATATTGATACTCTGTTCGCTTGGTGCACATAACCAAACTCTCAGAGAGATAACTGAATGGCTGTTCGATGTGTTCCAACAGCATACACGAGTGTTGATGGTTAAACGAGTCTACTTTCGTGTGGAACATTGAGTTTCGATAAACTGTATGTGTGTGTTTGTGTGTGTGCCTTTTTTTAAGACCTAAATGAACGGTCGTCCCGCTGTGGTCCTGGCTCCAAAAGCATCAGAAGGAGTGCTTCTTGCAGGCAAAAGTTTCGTTGTTTTCCTTTTTTTTTGCCTTCTACAATTTTCACTATGCACTGGCTTTCGAAGAGGTGCGCAGGTGATTGTGCGGTGGAATAGTCAATCCTTGCTCCTTTTTGCCCCATTTGCCATTAATGCGCCGGAAATGCTGTAGGAATAGGCCAGAGGGAAATGAGTTTCAGCGGATAACGAAAGTGTTCGACAAGCGAGTAAAATGTCACTTTTCAAAAATGTATCCCTCGTTCGCCCCTTGCACTGTCTTTGCACTTTAGGGATGGGATCAAGAAAAAAAATGTGAAACCATAGAATGAGAAAACAAAGGCACACACATTTGAGAATTGGTATTTTTTCATTTTCTTTAAATTTTTCTCAACTGCTGTAAAAGTGAAAAATTCTCAGACAGCCTGTTCCCTGGTTTTCTCTGGTTAGGCAAGGTTCACATAATGCTCCGCTTTGTTTGTAAAAAGTTCCATGGCTTGGAGAGGTTGGATATATCCATGCGCTTTCGTATAACACACGGCTTAGTGCTAAAGTATTTCTCAAGGTAAACTGAGGACTGTTATGGGTATTGCCTGATAAAATGAAATACATTCTCTCCCGTTCTCTCCATCCTCGCAACCTTCTTTCTATGGTAAGGCGTCGGACTGCGTTTGGCCGTAATGATCCGGTCCTCCTTTCCTGTTATTCCTTTAACTCTGCCTCCCATCTATTCGACTTTCACTCCTCCTTTAATGTTTTTGTACCTCGGCTCCGCGTCGAGCTTCAGACTTCCCTCTCCGATTAGTTTTCAGTTATTATTTCGTACTTAGTTGTTGAGGGTGAAACACCCTAAATGGCTATTCACGAATAAAGAATACGTGTATGTGAAAAGGAGCAACTCATCTTTCAGGGGGTGGTGGAGCCGAGAATCCGAGAATCCGCCACCTGAAAAAAAAGAAAATTCGTTTTTAAAATAAGAGCAGCGCGCTGCCCAACACATGTATTTCGCGCACACGAGACCAGTTCAAACTCAAAACTTGCAAAGTATAATCTCGGGTTTCATTTTAACCATTAAATTTGGTATAATAAAATACATCTCTCGTACATGCGCATTGTGTGCTTTGAGATTCCTACCCTTCTGAATAATACATCCGTGCATTCGCTGCTGGATCCCTCCGCTACTAGTGTTCTTACAGGTCCCTTAGAATATGATCCAATTCCGGTCAATCACTCCATTCCATTGGTTCCCCTTTTTTTACGTCACGATAAAACGGTGGAAAACGACAGTTTATACACAGGATGGCAGCGTACCAAATCGTCTCTTGCATCGGATGCTTGATATAATACGGGAAATACGTTACAGTTGCGTAAAAGGGTATTCAATGTCAATGCCAATGCCCTTAAAAAGAAAATAGACATAAAAATGTGCAATTGAAGCGAGGTCGGCTATCGTAAGTCCGGAAAGAAAATATAACAGGATTTAATTTACGGTCAGGTCCAGATGTTTTACATCCTAATTTTTATGTTTTCTGAGAAGCGAGCAAATTTCGTTTGCAGCTCATTCATTTTTTAAGCTTATGCTTCGGCAATGCTTAGCTCTCAATGATTAAGCTCTCCCAGGAGAGCCAGAGAGGGAAAAAAGATCCTAGCACCGTCGAAACTGGTACAGTCGGGACACCCGCAGTACGAAGAGTAAATGGTGAAAATTAAAAATGATTTACAGTACACAGGTTCGTCTGGAACGATATAAGCGCTCCGACCGTGACCCATTTGTTCATTTGTAGGGCATTCTGGCTAAATGATCTGCCATAAGAAAGTTGTTAATGAAGGAATGGTTGGTTTAGGGGAGAATTGTTTTAGATGGATAACTATTTAGCACCAGCTCGAGCCAAGCCAAGCCTGAGTATGCGTCTCTTTTTCAAGACATCTTTTATGATCGCATCGGTGGCCTCGACAAGATAAGCGAGACGCTTTCGAAGACTTCATGTAATGTTTTGAATTTCTTGATAATTCCCGGTAATACTGAAACAGTCCTTGTTTTCAAATAGGTACAAAATGAGTCATCAGCCAAATGGAATTTGAGTTTCTGTTTTGATGCGTTGTACTATAGTTCGTGTCTAGAAAATCAATGTGGCAGCGTTGTATGACAACCACCTGCGCCTGAATTTAGTCTATCTAGGTGACACAAATCATTATTTCGTTAAAAAGTTCGCCGCTATATGCGCAAGACCATGTACGGATGAGAATAGCTCTTTTCAAGTTCTTTACACCGTTAGTCCGGATTGAGGTTTAGTTGGTCACATGGCCAAAATGTGAGTTTGTCACGTAAAATCATGCTTGCTGCGCTAATAGCTGGTTTTCTATAGGTCCCAGCGGAAAACGTTATATGTATAAAACGTAGCCCTTTATGCCCTCTTATTAACATCACCCGGATCAAAATGCCTACTCCGATTCCCGGACAGGTTGAGATTAAGTTGGTTTAATGAGCGCAACAAAGTCCGGGAGGGATATCTTTAGGCGGTTTTTTATGGTCACCAAAATGTTTTGACGGTTCTGTAAGGGGTGCGCGGGTTGATTGCCTTGAAAGCACTGCCTCGTTTTCATCTCTACTAGATTGTCTGCACTAACATACGGGGCGTTGTAGGAAAGTTTTTAAAGCTAAATCGAAAACATCGGACCAAGGAGGGATTATCATGGATGGATGGACAATATGGATGGATCCGTTGTCACCCAACGAAGCGTAGTGAACGATCCTCCTTCCTGTTCACTTTCCACGGGTAATTTTCTCTTCACAATCCTGCTACACGTTCTTCAGAGTTCTCGTTTTCGATTGAATGATTTTTCAACTCCAAATTCTTCTGCATTATTTGTTTCGCGGAACCCTTTCAAAAAAGAGTAATACCAGTTCTTCATGGGTAGGGAGATAGAAGAAAAGATGTGCAGCGCTGGCATAGGGGTTAGTTTTGTTGGTTGTTCTTTGCCAACCGTTTGTTTTTCCATTGATCTACAGCAGCCAGGCGTTGACGCTAGGGTATGCAACAAGCAAGCGGTTGTTGCAAGGAAATCAAGGATGCCCATTATGCTCATCATGTCCTTTTGCTGAGAAGTAAATGTCAATCCGATTAACGAGCAGATGAATAGATCTGGCTGATGGTTCTACGCTAACAAGCTGGAGCAACAGCAGCACAGATATATAGTACTTCTGTGCTAGTTAGACTCTTGACTCAAAATGTTTCTCGGAAGAATAAAGAAAAAGGGATGTTAAAAAACTAAAATGTCATGCTTACATGCTGCACATAATAATTCACCATTTTGCTAAATGTGTTAACAAAGGGGAAAATTTTACATGTGAAATAGCCTGTCAAATGTATACATGCATACGACTGTGACTGTTGGATGTTTGTTTTATTTCACTTAAGAGATCTTTTCATTTCTTTCGTATGGTGGAAAAACGAATGTATCCATGGGAATGGAGCTGAATATGGCGAATGGTCCCCAATTAATGGCGAGCATTACGCTTAGTTACGACTATGTTGGGCATTAGGACGGGAATTGCTTGCCATTCGCCAGTAGGTAAAGTGTAGTGCGCTGCGCTGATGACAGTTTGCTGTTGTGAATGTTCGCCCAGACTCTTCTCCAAGACTGGTAGAGATTTAGTAGTAATATGTAGCATATGTAGCATGGAATGATCAATGTAGACAATCTATGCTATACGTCTAATCACTGATTACCGAGCGGTCTATCAACATGGTGCAGAAGCAAAAGCCATCGTCAAATAGAGACGTCAAATCGTTTTCCATACGATTGTACTTTTCAAGTACTTTGTTCCAAGGTCAAAAAGATTTAACGACCTGAAACAAACAGCGAGAAATCCCAACATTCTACATGGATATATGCATTAAACTCGAAAATGGCCAGATGATTGTGATGAGCTGATGATAATTGTTGACTAAACCCTTACTTGGCCGATGGAGCATCCTTGTGACGAATTTTGTGAAAATCGTACACGCAGTTTTAGAGTACACCTTTCCCAGCAAGATTCACCTCCATGCTCATGGCAGCATCAAAAGTTAACCTGATTCGATCGAGAATATTTCATAAAGATAGTGGTGATGGTGACGGTGTTCGCTGAAAAATGAAAAAGTTATCACCGTGCGTGCACGTGCAAGAGACTCGGAATCCAGACCACATACATATGTAATGCATGGTATATTTTACTTAATGTTCGGTTTCATTGCTTTTTATCCGCATGCTTCTGATTCTGTATGTGAAACATATGTAGCGAGGGTGAATGGGGAATGGAAAAAAACAAAATAGGTAGAGAGAGAGAGAGAGAGAGAGAGAGAGAGCAAGACAGACAGAAACAAAATAACGACGCAAATAAAAAGAAAAAGAGTGAGAGGGATAGCGGAAGATAGAGAAATGAAAAATAAATGAATTGTAAAAAGGGACAACATATATTCCCTCCGCAATATATTTATGCAAATTATTTTCCTTGAAAACGCACCCGTGGGCCCTGGACAAATATCCCAGCGTCTTACATTTGACTTAACTAATTCCACCCCAAATTGCTACCTGAGCATCTGAGCGACTAGAGTTGATTCGGAGATGAAGTTCGTGATTTTATTATCTTTTAGTAGCTAACAATAAATGATTCTACCTCGCACCGCTCTCGGAGAAGCCAACACGAATTTACGCAGTTTCCCGCGGACGTTAGAAGCAGGCCCACTTCGTCGAGGAATTAAAGAAGGCAAAGCGAAACGGTGCCGAAGTAACTTTGGAGGTTTAATAAATGTTATGCCAGCGTTCCATGCGGTTTTCCAGCACCATTTTCAAGTGACGAATTAATGACAGAAAATACAACGACCCTTTCTGCCACTCGTATATTATCTGTAATTGAAGCGCTGAAATATTAACTAAAGCCCCAAACCTCTTGGCCTCAGTACTTCCTTTTTTTAAATTATAGATAATTTAAGCAAACCTTCGCTCGTTAAAGCAAACGTCCCGCTATATATCATTATAATTATCATTCCCTCTATCTACTCTCTCTCTCTTCTAGATAAATGAAATGGTCAACCGGATTGTTTGGTTCAATCTGTCAAACTCGTTTGAATTTCGTTTGGATATTTCGATCGTAAATTGGTAGTGTTTTGCTCGCCATTATCTGGCGATGTTTGAAGGCTTAGTCTTCGGCAATACCAATATAGATATTTGTAGGATTAAAGCAAGGAATTAAACGATTTGTTCGACATCGAGAAAGTGAGTAGTTCGTTGCTTCCTTCCACTAAGAAGAAGCATTCTAGGCAGCTTTACTGTATAGCATGAGCAAACTGGATCGGATTACTTCTTGCACGTACAACTTAATGAAACAGCCTAAACGAGCGCCTATTGCTCCTGGTTCAATTTGTACACCCCTTCTTCGAATTCCCGTGTTTTCTGCTTAATCCATAAAATGTGGATCTTTATGCTGCCGCTATATTTCTGCTTACGCGCAAACGAGATCATAAATGTTGGGATGGAGTTTCATCTCTTCACTCCGTGCCACCCTTACCACGAGTAACTCTCGCAGACTACTCGACTCGGCAATAGTGACAAAACTAAGAAAATGCAGAGGATGAAAAAGAGTAAGCGAAAACAGAGAAAAGAAGACCAATTTCAGTCGTTGTTTTTAGGGTACGGATAGAACGAGGAATTGTAGGGGTAACGAACGAGAGGGAAATTGGTTCGCACCGAGAGCACGCCAAAAATTTATCCCAGCAGCGTAGCGCCAGCTGCAGTAGTAGTTTTTTCTTGTTAGTCGTATCGCATGGAACGAACTTGAACTCGAACCTCTGCGGTTGAACCAATTCTGAACATAAAACGAAGAAAAATGAGCATTTTCAAAAAATTAAACGGTTGCGGAATGTTCATGCTCATTTTTTCATGTAAATGGTTAAGCGACAGTGGTGAACGTGAATTCAAAATCCCAACTCTTTTCGCCTCCAGCTTCTCGCGTGCTCATGATAAAAAATTGGCTCTGCAGGTTATACACTGGCAATGTGAGCAGCTTGTCAATGCTATCGTCTCAATCCTTTTACACGATGGAGCAATCTACCCGACGAATGTGCTTTTACGGTACCATTCCAATCGAACCACGGAAAACCCGTTTGCTCTTTTTTTTAATGGGTGTTCCCCCTCGCTAAGTCTTGTGACTAACTACTTATCTACTTCTTTTTCTCTTCTTTGTGCCTTTGTTAAACTTACATACACTTGTTTAGCATCGTTTAGTAAGTAATTTAATAGGAAACGCGTGGCGCCTTCTAAATACATCGAATCTCTCGGTATTTACTGATAGCCTGCCACATAGCGTGGGTGTAGTAAAACGTTCCACTATTCGATTCTTTAATGGGAGACGAAGAAAGGCCAGAGAGAAGTACAGCAAATTCTGGTGCTGGAGCGATTCTGCCCGGACTCGAGACTTCATAATTTCACTAATAGATAATGGAATCATCCCACTGCAGTGGAGTGTCCTGGTGGTTCGATAGTTTTAAATGAAATGCTGCCTGTATTAGGCGATAGTTGCAAAAATATTTCCATCCCCTGGTGTTTGTTCAATCGTCCCGGCAAGCATGATATAATTTCATCTTTTTTGTCTGTCATTTTTAGGTAGCACGTAACTACCAGCAACAATACTGCCGGAAAATTACCAACCGCTTACAATAGTACCGACTACATCCGGATAATATAGCGTACATTACATGAAATTGGTTGTGCGCGTTATGAAATATGGGCCCGCTTGGTAGGTAGTGACGGATAATGTCCGCTGTCGGAGAAAGTCTGCTCTGAAATTACAAAGATTGTACGACAACGTTGTCGCAGACTGCAGCAAGCAGGAGGAGAAGCATGTCACATCTGTACCAAGGTTCTGACGGCAAGTGTAGCACTGGCAGTGGTAGGGAAGCCATCCGACAGCGTGCAGCAGTGGACGGGATCCGGAGAAACTCCCAACGTGGATTTATACGGTGGTGGGGGGTCGCGAATCCACTCCAGACCATTGCCGCGAATCCGCTCCAGATGATCTACCTCTTTCTGATCTACCTCTTTCTGATACCCGACAATGCGGGGGGTGCGAAACTAACTCCCCTTGACGATAGGCATGTTGAACAAAGGTTGGCAATGGAACCGCAGGACCAGACGGCAATTGTCGGATCTCGCGTGACGCTACCCTGTCGGGTGGTTAACAAGTCGGGTCAGCTACAGGTAGGTCATTCAGACTATCAGGCCTATTTCGAAACTCTAACACTCGACAAATGCTCGCCCATTCGACAGTTTGGTATTATTCCGCTAATTCGAGTAGGCGTTAGATATATGACGCGAGGTTTAAAATCCATGGAAGTTTTTCTCTCGAATGGTATGCCAAAAATTGCCATTACCATACTCTAACGTTGTGTCGAATCCGTGAAATTTGTTCCTGTTAGTTAACGAAGAATGTTTGATAGAGCAGTCAAGTTTTGTTAATTAAAGAAATGTAACTGAAAATGTAAGATAAATGAAGATTTAGGTTGATTTTCTAAAATAAGAACCGTTTTTAGGCCTAGTTGACCAAAAACCTGAAAGCAAGAGGGTCGCTTTCTCTCGCGTGTTCCCTGTAATGGCGAGCACAAGAGAATACGCAAATTATTGGGAGAGAAAATGCCACAAATTGGATTCTTGTTCAAGAAATTTTGATTTGACAAAATTGAAATTGGTATTTGGTATTTGGTATCAATTACAATGAAAGATTGAAAATCAATTGTGTTAGGTACTAATAACTAACATAGTAGATAACGTCTGTCACGGCAACCCTTCAACTCATTTAAAGAAAACCTCCCGTAATGTCGACGACGAGCGCAGCGGCAGCGAACACAGTTCCGTGTCGACGACGAGTTGTAGCCGTTCCATCCGCGATTTTACCGGCATTGAAGACCGATTGCTCAACGCCAGTTAACGGCGAGCGAAACAGTTACAATTTGCGATTGAAGTTGCCAAACGGTTGAGCATAGTTGAACGAAAGCCGAAGCGAAATTTTGACTGATTGAATCAAACAATCTGGTCAACCCAAACAAACCGTTTCTGCTTTCATTAATCTAGAAGAGATAGTAAATGAAAACAATGTGGAAAAATGGCCATACTTCCTCAATCAAAACATGTATTTTTTAAAGTGACAAAATCCTTGATCAGTGAACCAAAATGATAAAATACAATGGGTTTCGTATCTGCTACACGGTTTCTACGAAGACGGTACTGAGTAAAGTATCTACGATCATAGGACGCATATACATGTAGGATTTGAAATAAAATATTGCATGTGGGGTTATTTTGGCATATTTGAAATAATTTGAAACAAACAACTAAAACCTTACTGGGCTGATGGAGCATGCGTGTTTAACATTTCGTAAAAATCGCTAAGTAGCTTTGAAGCTATAAACTTCCGAAGTAATTTTAACTTTCCTTCAGATGTTGGATGCTTGAGAACGATGAATTGGCTAACTATAAATTCAATATAGACTAGTCGACAGTAGTAACACCGACAGTACAACACACTTTTTTTCCCTTTTCACCACAGTGGACCAAAGACGACTTCGGGTTGGGGACGCACCGGAAGCTAAGCGGCTTTGAACGGTACACCATGGTCGGTAGTGACGAGGAAGGAGACTTTTCGCTCGACATCTCGCCGGTTATGTTGGACGATGACGCCATGTACCAGTGCCAGGTGGGACCCGGCGAGGGTGGTAAGAAGCGAATGTCACGCACGGTTTAGGCGCTATCCGCCGTCACCTCATTTTCCTCGGTACTTGTAGGATCTCTCGGTATACGTTCACGATTCGCCAAACTAACTGTGCTAGTACCCCCGGAGGCGCCGCAGATAGCGCAGGGTGAATTCATGGTCACGACAGAGGATCGTGAGATCGAGCTGGAGTGCGTGTCGGTCGGTGGAAAACCTGCAGCAGAGGTACGTAGTATACCCGCCCGCAGCGCCGTCCCAAAGTGCGCTGGCGCTGGCTTTACATCTCTGAAGCTCTGGTTTTAGCCGTCCCTCAACTTTTAGATCACCTGGATCGACGGACTGGGCAACGTGCTGACAAAGGGTATCGAGTACATGAAGGAACCACTACGCGACGCCCGGCGCTACACGGCCAAGTCAATCCTGAAACTGAAACCAAAGAAGGAACACCACAACACCACGTTCACCTGTCAGGCGCAAAATACGGCCGACCGCACGTACCGGTCGGTGCGGCTGAAGATGGAGGTGAAGTACGCGCCCAAGGTGCAGATCACTGTGATCGGCGGAGCATTGAACGGGGGCCGCATCCTCGAGGGCACGGAGGTTCGACTGTCATGCCGTGCGGACGCCAACCCGCAGGAATTGAGCTACCGCTGGTTCATCAGGGATGAATTGTTCGGGAATAGTCAAGCGCCGGAGCTAGTAAGTGTTATAACCGAGATCCAGGACTTTTCCGGAAAAGTTGAACGCCTCGGCCTTTTGCTTGCTTGCTTTCAGGTCATCGGTAACGTTTCGCGTCGCTATCACGGCACAGTCGTGAAATGTGAAGTACGCAACGCGGTCGGCAAGAGCGAGGAGAGCGAGATGCTCGACATTAGCTACGGACCGATTTTCCGCGTCCGACCCGTGTCGGTCGAGGCTGACGTGAACATGACTGTGATACTCAGCTGTGACGTCGATGGCAACCCGACGCCGGACGTACTCTGGATCTTCGAGCCGACGGCTCAGGTCCTGTCAAGGGCGCTCAACCTATCGCTCGTCGTGACGCGTGCCACCGCCGGACGCTACTACTGCAAGGCGATTGTGCAAGGGTTCTCGGAGGTTGTGGCCGACGCCACCGTCTACATTCGCGGCCCGCCAACCATCAGCTCGTCCCGCCAGCAGTACGGTATCGTGCACTACCAGGCTCAGCTCGATTGTATCGCTAGCTCGATTCCTCGGCCCCGGCAGGTTCTATGGTCCTTCAATGGACGCGAGCTGAACGCCAGCGAGCAGGGCAATACCGAGTACCGTATGTTAGAGACTTCGACCGCACAGGGGGTACGGTCCACGCTCATCGTGGACCACTGCCGGCAAGAACACTTCGGTCGGTACAACTGCACTATCGTCAATGACTACGGGATCGACTTCCTGGAAATCGAGTTCATTTCCAAGGGTATGTTCACGCCCAAATCCAGGTCTTCCTTCCAACTATTCCCATCCTTTTTCCTCATTTTTCTGTCTTTCTACCTCTTTTATTCCTCCTTCCGTAGTCACTACTAAGCCTGGTTTGGTAACATAGTGTTTGCCATTGTGCTAAATGCTTGAAAAAACCCTAGCAACATCTGTTGACTGCTGTACGTCTGTATAGCTTTTTCCGTGCGGCGAGCATCATGTTACCAATGTTGGTCGGCCGTTTAAAAGGCCCCAGAGAACTTTTTAACACGAAACATTTGACAAGATCGCTGAAAGCGGGAAAAGGTAAACATTTACCCAAAAAAATACAAACTGGTAATTACTAATAATTTATTATTGAACATAAGGTCAAAATATTCGTGTATTTTCGTGCGCAATGCATATCATGGACGATGTGTCTGAGCGTTGCTGAAGGCCTCCAAACAAGAAAGGAAGAGCTTATGACGTCTAGTGGGCGATAATCACATATTATTGACTTGATGCGGACTATGTTACCAAGATCAGCATGGCCCATTAGCCGTGTGAGCTGCATCTTTCCTACTAAATCCAACCATTTTTCGCGAATTGTACTTTCCACAACGCTTACTTTCCGCTTCGGTTAGTGCACTAGCCTTTTTGTTTTCTTTTCGACGTCTATTTTCTCCAACTCCTTTTCCGTATCCAGCAGTTCATCCTGCTCCACCAGCCATGCACAAGAAGTTTTCACCACAATTTTTACCATTCGATTTACCTCTTTTTGATTTAATTGCAAACAGAACAAAATATATTACCAGTTATCGTTTTGGGATCCTTCGGAGGGATCACGTTTTTAATCATTGTCATTGTAATTGGAATATGCTTATGTAGTCGTCGTAACAAAAAGAAGCACCTTCCTCCCGCTGATGTTATACCAAAGGTTCGTATCCGTAAGTGCAACAAACATTTTTTATTGGTTGTTGTGCCTTTTTTTCTTTTCCTCTTGCGTTTGATTGTTTCTCGTTTTACGTTTGGCATCCGTTTCCCGTTGGGACGGAAGTGCAGCAGCGTGGTCAAGGTGCTCGAGCTAATGTCACAACCGGTTTCTCAAAAAAAAATCTACTTCCACGCGCACCGGTCACTGGTCGTTGCTGGTGTGCAGTATGACGTCCCCGGGAAGGACTGTGACGAGGTTACTGTTGGTGCATACAATGGCAGTAGTAAAATTGACCGCAACGACGGCCTACTAGACGGCGAACGGCACGATGTTGCAACCGTCCCCACCACCAACATCGCCCTGAGCGTGCGAGGCCCCCTCATGACAGGCCAATCGACGGCCGGTACCATCAGTTCGTCGCTAATGGGGTTAAAAAGCGACACAACCGACTACAGGTGAGAGTCAGCACTTGTGCGCCTGCTATCGTCGTCGCTTTCACATTAAACTTTGTTCAACTTCTTCTACATTCGTAGCAGATATTCCGGGGACTTTTCTGACTCCCTCAGCCACCTTCAGAAGCCAAGCCCATCCAGCAACAGCAGCGGGGCTGGTAACAACAGCTACATGCCGTACGAGAGCTACCCCTGCGACTACAGCCCAGCGACACATCGTCTGATGCAGTTTAAAGCGAGCATCAGCAGCAACAGCATCGTGAGCAACAAAACCGTGGGCAAGCAGGCGTTTCGGTCACCCAACGGTCAACTTCCGTGTAGGACGATGACATTCTCCCTGAAGCAAGCCGCCGGAGAGCTGACACGAGCGACTGACAATGGGGTCCCAAGTTTCCAGAGCAGCGTTTCGTCAATTCCGAACGGGCTAATGAGTAAGTTGACAATACCACACAGTACTAAGAAATTGGACAAGGTATACGTATACGTTGACAACTCCTATCTCTCGAATGCAAACGGAGTGCGGATCAACGTACGCGATCGAATTTAGTACACAGATTGATCTGCGTATTCAGTATTGAAATGTGTTTCAAAGAGAGGAATTCTCCAAATGACAACGTAAGAATTTTATTTCACGATCGGATTTCGATCACAGTAATTTGGTTGCGATATGTGCAAAGTTTACGTAAACCAATTGGATAAACGAGCATATGTCGGATCACCAGCACCCAAATTTACTAATCCAATGCATCCTAAATTCTAGAGATCGGCCAACCAGCGAATAAAACAGCGTGATCATATTTGATCATTGGTAGAAATTAGTGTTTGAAAGATACGCAGAAATGAGTAAACTTAATAATCTCACCATTGCAGATCATTCCATTCTCGACTGCCAAATTGGGATGGACACGATAATTGGCGCCAACTACGGAATGCTGCACGGTCAGGAAAACATCAGCCCAATTCCTCTGCCACTTCCATTACCCCTGCCACTTCCATTACCCCTGCCGCCGCCAGCGACGGCCGTCCCAGCCGCCACCCCTGCTCCGCCGCCGTACAAAGCAGGGCGAGCCCAGGCCTGCCTGCTGGGACTCGGAATACAAATGTCGGCCGTCGGTATCACCTGCACCAGTAGCTGCGCTGTGGCGACCACCAAGGATACCGGGACCAGTAGACTCAGCTTAACGCAATCTGGCTGCCTCTCGATCGCCAGCTCCCAGTTCTCTCAGACCGCGCCCGTCGCTTCCGAAGCCGTAGTCGTGGCCGCCGTCGGAAGTCTGGAGCAGCACTCGTCGAACAGCCCCACGGGCCATTTCATCATACCCTCTAGCGGCACTAAGCCGGGCGTCCTGGCGACGCACGTATAAACCCTGTATGTCAGGTGAACGGTGATGTAACATGTTTGTCAATTCTGT